>JARHVA010000026.1:8090000-8192500 GCA_037957365.1 Torreya grandis | reverse complement strand
TGGATTAGGTTCAGGTAATGAAGCATTATGTGGATCAGGTTGAAAAATAATGTGCATATTATGAGAAGCCTCACTTAGAGTAACTAATCCATGAGGATGATATCTTCCATAAGCTTTTATCAAACCTATATTACTTGGAAAACACAAAGAAATAGTTGGAAATGAATGAAATACATTCCAAAATATGGGATCATAAGCTTAAAAATGAAAGGATACGTGAGTTCCACAGTTAAATGGCCGAGGAAAAGTGTTAACAACCCTATGGCCGTGAAAATATTGGACTCAAAAACTACTTCAAGGAGTACCCTCACTATGATATTCATCACCTTGAACCCATACATTTTTTTTAGAATTATATGAATTTGGAATCCATATTCACATCTTTTAACAAAACAAACTAAAACAAGCTTTCTAAATGACTTTACTCATCAAGTACTTTTTATATCCAAAATTTCTATTGTTAAATTATGATCACATAATACTTACATCAAAATGATCAAAATTACAACATTCTATCAAACTTTATAACCACACAACCTTCATTGAATCTATAAACTATTGAAACCTTAACAAACTGCATCTCAAAATCACCAACTCTTGTAATAATCAAAATAACAATTAAGCTTGACAATTTCCATTTTGACCAAAAGACTGAAATTCCCATGCATAGAGGAGACCCTTATAAAATAAAGTCATGTAAGAAGAAACAAGCTCAATAACCAAATATCATCTCTAAAAATACATAGATCTTAAAATATTTTACTTAATTATATCTTCAAAATCTAAAGCTTGTGATTGTTTATTGAAAATTACATTTCTTTTAATATTTCATAAGTGAGAAACATAAAAGAATTTTTGACCTCCTTAAAACCATATGACATATCTGCTATATAACCTTTTCATAACTCTTAATCAACTTATATCCTCTTAGTTTAACACCAAAATGTCATTCAAAACAACATCATTACTGTATACCTCAGAACATCTTCAGAACACAAGAGATGAATTCAAACAATTACTCATAAAATAATTGTTTGAAATAAAATTTAAAATATTTGTGTCAAAACTAGATTCATTATAAATCATGACCATTTCAAAACTATATTACCAATGAATCTTTATAGATTATCCAAAAATTCCGTATGCATTCAAAATTTTATTATACATTCACAAACATGAACTGTGAGAATAATTTGTTTGAACTATAATGCATGCATGATAAAGAAAAAAATTCCTTTAAAATGTCATGTGAAACTTGTGAAATTTATTAAAAACAAAAATCTAATGTTAAACTGATCCATGTTCTTGATAAAACAATCCTTTTAAAAACATATCTGCCATCAAAATCACATTATCAAAACCAATATATGCATCTGATAAAAAAAGAAAGACCAATTTTATGCATGTAGCCTTATTATTTTGAATCAATCCTTTGTGCATGATTTATATTGTTAACAAATATTCTCAAGGAAACCACCACTTAATCTTATCAACAAAATGGCTCGACCAAAATATTTATCAACTAGAAAGTGTATGCATGATAAAATGAAAGATTATTATAAATACTTAAATCTTCCTCATCAATAAAAACACCAAGAGAATCCAAGTCAATCAATATCATATCAAAATCAAACTTGAAACCATTTCCAAATGATCAAAACTATTTCCATGTGTTCGATGAAACAAAATTAGACTACATGCAATTTATTTGAAACTTAATGAAACCATGTCTTCCAGAACTAACTCAGATTTACAAAAAGTGAAATCCAATATGCAAATCCATGTAGAAAAAGCAAACATCTGAGCCATTCATAACCTATTACCTCTTTGAATCAAGAAAATGAAAATCTTATCAAATCCCACTATATTCTCCTCGACCACCTCAACAATGTTTCTAACCAAGGCTTCACTTCTGTAATAAGATTAAAATATAATGAGATAAGAAAAAATAAATTTGCCACTTTAATATTATCATAACTAACACTTACTATTCAGGATGACATGTATGAGTTACAATGGTTTTCAAATCTTCTGCCAACTTGCTAACTATTCCCATCAAACTTAGAAACTTACTAAATGACTTAATGAGCTATTTTATTGATCGCCAAATCATTCACCAATCCCATAAACTAAGATAAATACCTAAATTAAATGCTAAAAAACCACCAAATATACCAAATCAAACCTTGATCTTGTAATTCATTTATTTCATTCATAACTAAACTACATAAATTTACCCTAGTTACCATTACATCAATTAACTTAGGCCCTTATTAAATATGATAATTAACCATGAACTCATGTTTGAAGTGAATCCATCAAAATATATGAATTAAAACCTAGGCAATATAAATATTACCACCTAGGTAATAATTATAATCACCTAAAATGACACTTGAGTGCTAAGAGTGCTACTTGAGACCACTTATCCCTAGCTTATCCCTAGACCTATCCTAGGGCCTATTTTCACACTTATCTAGCCTTTGTGTAGGCCATAGACATCCTTAGTCATCTCTAAAGTAGTTTGATACCATCATTATTACATCCTGACCCTTCATGCTTTAGGTTCTATCACCTAGACACTAGTGTCATAATAAGGATAGTAGCACTACATGGCGTTAGTGTCCCAATATTGGTGCTAATATCCTTTCCCTTCTTGTTTCAAAAATGAATATATTTTTAAATATTAAGACCTCTTAGTGTTAGCCTAGACCTATTTTAGCACCTGCACAAGCACCAAAATAATATAAATACATGACTTTTATCCATATAACCACTAGATGGAAATCAAATGCAACTTACATACGCAAATTTAGAACAAGTTATAAATAATTAAGGTTATCAATCCCTATTTTTCCTTACTTCTACATACTACCATCTACAACATTTCAAATCTTAGATTACTTAGATTTATAGTCTCAAGCACATTCAAAGCACTCAAGTCAACCATCAAACTAGCTTCACTTGCACTTGCATCAATACTTAGGTGGGGATAAATACATCAAGCTTGATCCCTCTTTAGAGTATTAGTATTTAAGCAACCCTCATCAAAATGGGGTGTTGAGGATGTCTAGCCTACCCCACTAACAAACACACTTTTCTACTTATATCAATTAGATGCCTTAACAACATGAAAGATGAGGGTTTACTCATAAAATCAATCAAAATAGGCCATATACAGGATTTCAAAACTTGTGCACATAGGAACAAGCCTTATATATCCAAACACAAGTTTACCCAAAAGCTTAAGACAATCCTACATAGAGGACACTACCACCAAAATATGGACACTAATGTCACATTGTGCTACTATCTAATTAGGGAACTACTATGCAAGAGGGGTTTTGGCACTTGGATCCTATTTTCAAAACTTAGACTAGTCTCCACCTTAGGTTTCAACCTCTAGGTCATCCATCTCAATGATTTTCAAACTAAGTTCTTGTTTGCATTATTTATTTCTATTTTTATAAAAGTCAAATTAAGTCAATTCTATAACAAATTATTGGCTATATTTATTACATATTTATACCCTAATTTAATATATTTAGCTCTTTAACAACATATTATTTACATACACTAAGTCCTAAAAGGTTAAAAAATTTGGTGAACTTGACTTTGAATATTGCACAAACCCTAACCCTAGATAACAATAGTGTTTATATTTTCAACATTCTAAGACCCATATTTTAGATTTTAAATCCATACATTTTTTGAATTTATTTGATATAATCATGATAATAATGACATAAGAAGTGTATCACTTTTTGTTTCAAAGTTTAATACTTTAATTTACATGCTTGTTTCTATTAATTTGGAATAAACTTAGAAAAGACATAAACACATGTATACATGATGATTTGTATCAATTAAAATCCCTGTCATGTTTCATTATTTATTTAACATACTTTCTCTTATGTGGAATTAAATTAAGACACAAATCTTTAAACACATAGAGAATACATTACTTAAGATACCAACTTAATTACCTAACATTAACAAGTCTCCTTTAGATGATTTTTCTATTTGGTTCACTTTGATTCCTTACCTATCACTCCTAGACATTAGGGAACATTAGTGGCCTCACTTATCCCTCTTAATTCTTTATCACATACATATAGCCACCATCCCACCTTTACTATTGGATCTATGCTCCTACTAGACCCTATGGTCTAGGTTATGATGTCTACATGTGGTCCTGAAGCTTGGTAGGTTAGAAAAACCCATGGATATATCTTTATTGACCATAATAATGTTTCTTCAGCCATAGTTTCCATTTTAGATCTCCTACAACATTCTGATACATACAAAGACATTTTATATGCTGCACTCTATGATACTCAAGTGCCTCAAACATTAGATCTAACTTAAGTTGCTTCTATAATTAATACTATGAAATGGACCAAAGAGCATATATCATTCAAAAAGGAAGACCTCCCACCTCAACAAACCATATATTTACACTTGCCTTTCTACATTACATTACAAATTAATGAGGTGGGTGTCAAATGGGTCTTAGTCAATAATGGATTAGGATTGGATATTTGAAATATATATTTTCTTCAACTTCTTAATATACATGTTAAGGATTTGGAACCTTATGATATGAACATCTGAGGTTTTGATAATATTCCACACAAAGTTTTGGGTCAAATCAAACTAAACCTTACATTGGGGCCTATAATGCTACCTAAAACGTGTCAAGTTATGCCTAATGATCTTAATTACAATATATTTCTTAGAAGACCATAGATTCATGATATGCATGTAGTTCCATCCACTTTACATGCATGTTTAAAGTTCAACTATAAAGGTCATATCTACACTAGTCCTATGGATAAAGAACCATTCAAATATTATCAACATACAAATCCTTTGCATAATTATATTCCTCACATGGATTTTGATACAAAACCACTCCAGTCTACTATTTATAACTCACACATCACCCCTTAGATACTTACAAAGCATAGGATAATAAGTTCACTTATTTTTTTGTATTAATACACTTCCAAAAAATGGGGTACACAAGACATGGCCTTGGCAAAAATGAGTAGGGAATCCTTAATCCCATTGAGACATATGATCAAAAGGGTAGACAAGGACTTGTATATAAAGATAACAAATCCATTACCAAGTCCTCACACCATAATTCTTAGCATATAATGTTTTGTCCACCTATTCCATGAGTAGATGATACAATAAAGCAAATTTATACACTGAATTATTTACCTTGGTCTTATTAATGGTACAACTTCTCTAGATCTACCTACTTTTGATGAATTCAATAATGATGAGGCTCTCTTATAATTATTGGGGGAATATGAGGATATTCCTTATTTATATCATAAGAATAGGTTTCATCATTCCATAAATGCCCAGACATACTTTGGTGAGTATTCAGATGATATTTTACCTAACACAAATGATACTATCCCTACAACACCATAAACTATGGATCGATCTACATTACTTAATGAAAAGACAATAAAATTTAATTATGGCACATATTCTAATACTCATATCATACTATTGGCTACTACCTTATATAAATAAGAAGATGCATATATTCATTAGATTTTAAAATATTTTCTAGAAGTTTTTGCTTAGGCTTATTCTAATATGCCTAGAATTTATCCCTCAATCATAGTACACAAGATTACACTCTATCCTAATTCCAAAATATTTAACAAAAAAATCAACTCAAAGTTTCTCTTTTAGTCAAATATGAGATCCAATAACTCCTAGATGTTAGTTTCATTCGACTAGTTGCTCATCCCTGATGGGTTACTAATATTGTCCCTATTATAAAACCTAACAAAGAAATCTAATGTTGTTGTGATTCTAGAGACTTAAATAAATCATGTCCTAAGGATGATTTTCCTCTACCCAACATTGATATGATAGTTGACTCTATAACATGCTATGAAATGCTCCCTTTTATAGATGGCTTCATCGGTTACAATCAAATTAAGATCACTAAATAAGACCAAGAAAAAACTTATTTTAACACACCATGGGGCACTTTATGCTATATAGTTATGCCTTTTGAATTAAAAAACATAAGAGCAACATACCCAAATACAATGACACATATATTTCATGATCTCATTCATAAAATAGTTGAAGATTATGTCAATGATTTACTTACAAAATCAAAATAATGACAACACCATTCAATACATTTGTGACATATTTTTGAGAGACTAAGAAAATACAATGTATGACTCAATCCCAATAAATGCATCTTTGGGGATTCATTAGGTAAAATTTTGGGATTTTTAATATATCAACATGTTATAAAGGTTGACTCCAAGAAAGTAAAAATAATAATGGACATGCCTCCTCCTACCAATTTAAAACAACCTTGATCCTTGCAAGGTAAGATTTAGGCAATACACCACTTTGTGGTAGAACTCATAGATAAGATAATCATTCACTAGATTACTTAAAAAGGATATCAAATTTTAATAGGACATCACATGTCAAGAAATATTTGACACACTTAAATAGTACCTATTTAACCCACTTGTCTCAATACCACCAACACTTGACAAGCCACTTATCCTTTACCTCTCTATAATAGATCATGCACTCAGTGCCCTTTTGGCACAACATGATGATCAACATAAAGATCAGACCATTTACTACATCAGTCATACACTTGTTGAATATAAATGAAATTTTCCAATAATAGAAAAACTCTATTTGGAACTTGTATTTACTACTCAAAATCTCTGACATTATATGATTAATAATGAGACATAAGTCATTACAAAATTCAATACTTTAAAGTTCCTCATGTTGAAACTGCATCACTCAGGCCGTTTTATAAAATGGGTTATGTTACTCATAGAATTCAACCTTAAGATCATCTTACAAAAAATAGTAAAAGGCCAAATAATTGTAGATCAATTAGTAGTAGCTCCATTATTAGACATAAATCCTATCAATGATGATTTTAGGGATGACTTCACAACATATAATACCACTTTTGATACATGGATAATGTTTTTTGATGGTTCTAGATGTGAATATGGTGCTAGAGTCAAAACCATTTTCATTGACCTACTTGGATACATAGTACCTTTCACTTACCAACTCTATTTTTCATGTATCAACAACATCGTAGAATATAAAACTCTTATCCCAGGCCTTCAAGCAACTCAAGTTCTTTAGAACAAATTAATTAAATTTTTTAGTGGTTCACAATTAATTATCAATAAGATCACACACATCTACCAAACCAAATAATAAAGCCTCATTCCGTACAAGAATATGGTTTAATGTCTATAGGCTCATTTTGAAAACTTATCTATTAAAAACATTCCATGTAAAGATAATCATCATGGTGATGCAATGGCTAGTGCAACATCATTGATACCCATTGACATAGATGAAGATTAGGATATCTTTAGTATCGAATGATTATAATCTCCATTAGTATCCCATATGGACCTCATAGATCTAATGGTTCTAGTTACCACATGTAGCACAACAACATCTAAATGGCTCTTTGATATATACAATTTAATACACAAATCTATTACACCAGATACTTTCACAAGAAATGAAAAGTGCAAACTACATTGAAAATCCCTTTGATATGTCATTATTGGTGGGGAATTATTCAAAATATATTTTATGGGATACTTACTCTGATGTTTGATAGATGAGGAAGCTAACTTGGCTATCAAATAGGTACATGACAATGAATGCGGTGTTCATTTCAATAGTAAAGTGATGTCACATAAATTACTTAGACAAGGTTATTGTTGGCCACCTATGGAACAAGAATGCCAGTAATATGCCAAGTTATGTGACAAATGTTAATGCCATGATAACCTACACCATGTACCTTTGCATTAAATGTAACCCATAGTATCCCTATGGCCATTCATCATATGGCTAATTAATAAGATAAATCTAGAATCTATAAAAGGTCACAAATTCATTATCATAGCTACAAAATACTTTATAAAATGGGTGGAGGCCATTCTACTAAAATCCACAAAGGGATAATGTATATGTTATTTTCTCATGACCAACATTA
Organism: Torreya grandis; assembly: GCA_037957365.1. Taxonomy (NCBI): domain Eukaryota; kingdom Viridiplantae; phylum Streptophyta; class Pinopsida; order Cupressales; family Taxaceae; genus Torreya; species Torreya grandis. The sequence continues at coordinate 8,184,450 of JARHVA010000026.1, read as the reverse complement.
TTTCTTATTTTGACCTCCTAGTGGCCATCATCAGAAACAATGGAAATTCTTGTAAGAATAAAATAGTGAAGAAATTTTGTGCTAAATTTAAAATCTAGCACACATTCTCTAATTCATACTACCCATAGGTCAATGGTCAAGAAGAAGCAATAAACAAGACAATAAACATTATCCTTATCAAAATAATTACAAAATTTAGTGATGATTGGCATAATCATCTCATCTATGCGCTATGGAATTACTGTACCAATATTCACACACCAATGTGAGCTACTCCTTATTTACTAGTATATGACACTAAATAAATTATTCTACTGGAGTTAGAAATCCCATCCTTATGGGTCTCCTTAAAAGGGGTTATCATAGACAATCAATATAGATAAATACATATCCATGAATTAAAATAGTTGGATGACATACACATTCAAGCTGTAGAGCATCTCAGGGAATATAAAAAATGAATCCAACATACCTATAATAATTATGTTCATAACAAGGAATTTGAAGTCAATGATTTGGTTTTAAAAGAAAATCTTAGAAATGTCAATGCCAAAGAAGAGAATAGAGGAAAATTCAAATTAAATTAGCTTGGCTTAGCCCATACTTAATCACAAAAAAACTTAGCCCAAAAGTATACCATGTAGCATCACTTCATATCAAGGCAATAAAAAACCCATTGAACATCATGCATCTAAGGAGATTTTACATAAAAAACCTAAAACTCTTTTCATATTTCTTGTAAATATCTTATATCTAGAAAATACAAAAATAATACAATATTTTTAAAGCATAAAAACATTCAAATATTTACTCAAAAAACATAAAATTATAGATTGTATGCATTTCTATGTTTACATTTCTTATATTTACCAGACACTAAATATGATAGTTATCTTAGTATAGTCAATTTTATCATATATACATGTTTCACTTATTCTTTTCGAGTGTTTGCATATTATTACAAGACTCAAGTCCACTACATCGATGCAAATTTTATATTATCTACCTACTAGGGGCATATACACTGATACACAGGTTCTTGATTTGACACATTCACCCATTTGGGGGTACCCTATACATAATTCTTATTACTAGGTTACATCTTTCTATACTTTACCTCACATATTTAACATTTTTATATCTTGATATTAATCATGCTACACTTATATTTTTTGTTGGCTATTACTACTTTAGATTCAACATATGTATAGATTTGTATTACATGTTCATGTCTACTTTCATTTTTAGCTTTCCTATTTTAGACTTTATTGTATCTTAATGATTTTTCTATTCAATAGAATTTGAATATTCCATTACTCTTTGGCTCTACACCACTTATTTTCATAGTATGTATCTTTGGACATGTGCCCATGTCCTTGTGTGTGCCTTCTTAGTTGTGTATGCAAAGATTTGAACATATCTTTTTAGGTGGGTCCAAGCCAACTTGATTCTTTCTTGCATATGTCAAAACTTGAACATGTCCTTGTATATCTTGTTTTCTTTGATTTAGTGACATGTACCCATGTCCCTTGTAGTGTGGCCCTTTGGCATACTTTGCATGCCTCATGTGTGTTGTATGTATGCTTTCTTCTATGCATCATGGCCATAACACTTGTCTCTTGATTGTTACACACTCTAGTTTTAGATACCATGAGGTACATCATGAATCTCCTTTTCCTACTTGGGTGTCATGATGGACATCATGCCCCATCCCCCTAGGTAACTACTCAATTATCGCTCAGACTTGTTGTTACATACATTATTATATCTATCTTGACAACTTTGTGCATTATAGACAACATACATCATACATTACAAACGCATGCTAATATTAGCTTATATTTTTATGTTATGTATGCACATTATATTGGATTATTATGTAAATATAATATATGCTATTACTAACATACATTTTATAGAGATTTTTATTTTGAGGATAGTTCTTGCATAGGTATAACAACTCACCTCAAAAGAGAGGACATTCACAAGGGTTTGTCATAGAGATCAGGCTCCCATAATGCACTCACAATACATTTTTCATCACACAAACTCATATTAAATAAATCAAGCTTAGGTAAACATAGTGGAAAACAATGACACAAAGATCATTATAGTTACATATAAATCATAGTAGACAGACATGAGTACCCAAATTAGGACACTAGCACCATATGGTGATATTGTCCAAGATATGGTGCTATTATCTAGTAGTTTCAACTTCAAAAAAATATAGATTACACATAAAAGTATAGCAGGTAAAATCTATGTTTGCATTGGTTTAATTATAGATTTACTAATTTATCTTAGTTTAACTCAGATTAATACCAATTTACTCAAACTGGGGGTACCATGTGTGATATAACCATTCTTATTTTTATTTTAGATACTCAAATATAGATTTTTACAACTCAGTCAAAAATCCATATGCTTAGATATTATATTTGAGGGCACGTACATGGCATATTATTTCCATTTTCTCACTTACACATTGATTTATTAGATGAAATAAAAAACTTCATGACATTCTCTAGGATTTATACATTAGACGTAATATTCCAAGTTATACACTAGTTTCATGCCGTACTCCATCTATAGTGGTTGGCATTCCTGAGTGGCTCAGATCTGCCTAATATACCTGAGTAGATCAAGATCTAGTCATCAAATTTTAGAAATATTATTTCTAGAGGCTTGAAAACTTGCATTAACCCTAAACACTTGCATCTATGATTTGATCCTAATATTAACACAATTTTCATGTATGGAACATTCATTTTATTATGAAACAACCACCTAGAGCCTCATGGGTTTTTGTTGATGTATTTTATTTACATGCATAGGCTATTAATGACTACATGAGGATCAAACCCTATCTCTTCACCTTAGGTCTTTGTACCTTACCTAAAAATGGGTTAGTGGGCTCATAGTGTCAAGGTGACTTCAAGGACCTCTATGTCAATGAGTACTACCTACATAGCCAATACTCTAAGAAGGGCCTCAAAATTATGTTGTTATCCCATAGGTGTTAGCTTGTGTGTGTATAAGTTTGAAATATATTATATATAAAGGCATATAATGACCTATCTTGTAACTTGAAAAATACTATCCATGGGTTTTTATTTGAGTGTTTTAGACCTATAATATGACTGATCCTATGACTGATATTAAAATAGGGAAGAATAGGGCAGTAAAACTCAGTTGTGCAATCAATTGAGTGAACTTGAATAGGTGTTTTATTGGTATTTGATAGATAAATAATGAGTAGGATTAGATATGTATTATACCACACATTTTAAAAATATCTCATAGTAAGATTCAATAAGATAAATGGGCTAACCCATAGGGTTCAAAAGATTTGTGAATTAGATAACTTTTAAGAACTGGAAACTCGATAAAAAATTAAACACTTGCATTGATACAAGTGTCCCTATGTGGGATGAAAGTGTCTGAAATGATAAAAATATGCTAAGGATCTAAAATTAACAATGAAGGATATATATTAGGTTTTAATATTTTTGTATAAAGCAAGAGATATGGGTCATAGAAACTAACTAGTTCAGACCATAAGATAAATAATTAAACACAATGAGATGGTGAATGCAAGCCTTTTGGTAATAGGAAGGACTAAAACTAAAGGGTAGATCCATTATACATATTTTACAAGTATACAAGACTATGATGCTATATAAATTATATTTTAGTATCTTCATGCACTCCTCCACTTTTTAATCTAGCATTGCATAAAGATGAAACTACTAGGTTAGAGGAAAGAAATACATACATAGGTGTGTATGACACACTTTGCCTTTGGTTGAGCCCATTTTGAGTGTTTTTATGGTATAAGACCTATAACCAAAATTAATTTATAAGATAAATTATCAAATAATTTTAAATTTGACATAATTGAGTTGATTTAAAAGAAAGAGAACAAGGAAGGAGTACACCTATGTGTCGATGCAAACATGTTTCCCCTTAGTACTTTGCTTGGTGAAGATTCTTCCTTATGAAGCATTGAAGCTGAGAGAGGTTAAAAACTAAAATTTGGATATTTTAAAAAGGGATATTGAAAGGTAATTACACCCTCAATTTTGTGCAAGGGTGGGTTGTGACAACTATTGAGATCATTTAATCTCAATCACACAACTCAAGTTACAATACAATAAAAACTAAGTTTAGTGGTATGACCAACTCAAATTATAAAATAGAAGTTTTTAGGTCATAAAGGGTGTTGGATCTCAACCACACTATTAAATGGAACCAACTAATAGAGATATAAAAGGATTAAAATGATGTTTCTTGGTGAACATGATGCTTCTTGGTAAAGTATAAGTGCTTTTTGGTAAATAAGTTTGAGTAGGTTTGAATATGCATCTATAATTTTTATCACACTTACAGGGCATATGCACCTCTAATGTGTATCAAGTTAAATCATCTTCAAAATATAAACTTTTATCTATAATTATGTATAATATATGTCATAAATTTGAGAAACTTTGTCCCAAATCTATAAAATTTGGTGCAATGTATAGGATTATGACCCAAGTCTATATTTCAATCATGTAAAATATAATAGAATTATATAAATTATGGGATATGTATAAGTGTGGAGGTCATGTATCTATGATATGACCCCATTTTTAGGTGACAAAAATTAAATCTATTAGTTACCTTACCTCAAAATAACTATATGATATATGTATGAATCATGTAGCATATAATACTAACATGTCTAAGTAGATATATCAATGAAACTCATGGTATGTGATCACGAGAATCCATAAGATACATGATATGTATCATGGAAGCATCTATAAAGTAACAATACAAGATAAAAAAATAATCAATCACACACATAAGATCACTCAATGTCACACAAAAGGGGTCTAAGAAGACCACATATAATATCCAAATGCCACACAATTGAAGGATTGACATATTCAAATGTCCATATAAAAATAAACATACAATGGCATAAGGGACATCAAGAAAGAAATATATTCAAATGTTATATAAGCAAGCCAATATAAATCAAGAAAAAAACACTCAAGGAAGTGTTAATGTGAAAAAATGAAGTATAAGAAACCAACACAAGAATAACATACAAGTTCCTACATGTATGTGTTATAAAAAACTTCATAGAATCATAGCATATGAAGTACACCATGAAAGATGTAAACATGATAATATAAATGTGTAGGCATTAATATATAATCTCACCATGTTAATTTTGAAATGCTCATAAAGTAATGTAACCTATATCAATCATGATCAAAGAAGCAAATTCCCTAAATGTAGTATATGTAGGAAGAGGAAAGGTCCAACATATGTATGTACAAGTATCATGGGTTTTGTGTATGCCTATATCACAATCAAGTATGCATGAAACACATATATGCATAGAAATGATATGCTATCTACTAACATAAAGTCAATAACATATATGCCAAGGAGCTAGTAAACATGTGAATGTTGAATATTTTTAATTTTATTTGAATGTTTTTATATTTTATCAAATATATATATATATATATATATATATATATATATATATATATTTGTAATTTTGGAATATATATTTTTTGGATTTTTTAAGCTTAATTAGAATGAAATAAGATTATTCCTCTCATCTGGAAGATAAAGAACTGTTTGGTGGCCTTCTTGCCTCCTTTGTTTGCCATCATCATTTATGATTTATCATTGTTGATGTTTCAATTTTTTCTAGTAATTTAATACTAAAAAATGATGATATGGGTTTATCATCATGTTCATCATGTGGAATACAAATTTATTTATCTTTGAATTGGAAAATGAGGAAAATATTCATGGTATTCATTGTTGCATTCCTATTTATCAATCAACACTGACTGAGATGAAAGCTTAAGTTTGGTTTTAGATTCATTACTAATATGATGGTATTAAAAATATTTGGACCACATGTTATGGGTATTATAATGTACCCAAGAGATTCTAGTAATAGTGGATAGTATTTTAACTCATTGACATTATGTCCCAATTTCTAGAAAAGTTAACACTACAAATTATATCCCAACTATTTATATCAAGCTCAAGGTGTTAACAGTAGACCCATCAATATTTACATAAATATTTATATTTTCGTATCATGGATGATTATAAGTATTCCCCATTGCACCTTTTTATTTTTAAATATAAAAAATCATGGGTCATTTTTTATTCTAGCATGATTTTTATATGTCCTTAATTTTTATATTTTTGAATTTGGGTTTACAATGCCTCACATTGATATATATTTTGGCCAATGATATGATGATAATTAAAATATGGTGATATATATTTATATATGAGTATGATTCATGATTTGTGTTTTTTAGGAGGTAAAGATACCATTTTATGCTCAAGTAACATATAAAGTATTGTATGCAGAACATCTTGTTTTATTGTGATAAGTAAAATCTGTTGTGGAGACTTATATGAGAAATAAACATTATTGACATGATGTATTTAGATTTATCCCTTGTAAGGTTGGATTTAAATTTTTAACTAAGAGATATATATTGAATAACAATCATTTACATGTTTATCGGTTACCTTTATCTTACCCTTATCTTTATTTGGTTCTATATATTCTAGAGATGGAGTTAACTTATATATAAAAGGGCCTGTAGGTGTGAATAGGTTATACAAAATATGTTCAAGTGGATCAAATTTTAATGTTTATAAGTGTTCATATATCATGTCATAAGGTATATCATCATAATTTTCATAATAATCTAAAACTTTTCCATCATGTTTTTCAATATTTACCAATAAAGGAAACTCAAATGTTTAATCTTATTGTTATTTTGATATCATTGGTTCCTTTGGTATTGGTTATTTTTATGGATGTGAATCCATATGAACCTTAGTGGTTAGTTCTTTATGATTATATTGATGTGAATGAATTGTTTTGATTGATTCACCCTTCTCATAAGTTGGTATACTCTCAAGTGGAATGAATTATTTTGCTGGTACTAGTTTACAAATCTCCTCCATGTTAAAATGTATCATTTTACAAAAATTGAAGGACTCATCATCGACAAACATTGTCCATAAGGTCCCATTATGTATGAATTTGACACATCAATGTAATGTAAATGGGATAAATTCCATTATGTGTATCTAAGGTCTATCAAAGAATAAGTTATAATGTAATGATTACGACATTACTTGGAATGTAGTTGGTATCATTTTTGGTCCCAATTTCACATCTAATATGATTTGATAAATTAGTGGGCTACATGAATTATCAAAATATTTGATATGCATGGCTGATTTTTGAAGAAGATTGGTGTTGATGCCTATTGTTGTTATAAATTCCATGCTACAAATCTTTAGGCCAAATACATTATTAACTTGCACTCTTTTGATTTATTTTTTATTCATATTAACTTGTATGAATATAATAAAGTCTTGGTTAATAATATATTTTGATGGTAAATCCTTTGGATCAAAAGTGATGAGATTTGCATTATTTATGAGTTCTTGCATAAAATATACAAAGTAAGATGATTCTATATCACTTGATACTTGGGTTTACACAAGGTTTCATATAAGATATCCTTATAGATAGTTGATTATTTTAAAAGATCAAAAATTGAAATCTTAGCATGTGTATTTCTCAATTACTTAACAAGATCATACCCTTTATATTTGATTACTAATTTAGGATTCAGAGGAACCTGTTATATATTAATAAGTGGTGAGACAGGTTGGACACCCATACCTTTTTGTGTAGTGACAATATAGACTACATAATCCAATATAAGCCTTATAAAAATAATGGGAGTGGGATGGTCATTGTCACTCGAATAAGATCTAGGAGGAAAAAAGGGTTGATAACATGCACATTGACTCTTGGATACCAATTATATATTATTGCAAAAAGAGTTGTAAAGATAATATTGATTTTTATTTTTTGTAAGCCATGCTCTTTGATTTGACCAGTTTTTAATAACCATTTGAGTATGTATTTTATTGATTTATTAATGCATAAAAAATAATAAGCAATGGTCACCATAATATATTGATCAATGAAGTACCAATTAGATACATCCATATTTGGGACCATTTGATTCTTTTGGAATAAATGAAAATATAATTTTTAAGATATTTACAATTCAAAAATTAGAAATCAAGATAAATCTAAGTCAAAGTAAGGGTTGCACAAGGAGACACAAAGGTCAGGTTTACCAAAAGTTTAACCCTTTTTTTATATGTGGGTTAAAGGGGTAGAATATCCTATAAACAAAGATGAATGAAACTATTTTATAGTAGGCCAATTAATTGAAAACTCAGGTAAATGAATATTATAAACTAAAGTGCTAAGTTATGATAAATATATAAAGTATACTCAAAATAATAGTTTGATATTCATAAACATAAATATAGAATAATACTTAGCTTATCTTTAAGTGTGAAGGAATATATGAGAAGTAAAAAGGTTGAAATAGGTAGGGATAAGATCATGATCAAGTCACTAGATTTTATAAATATTATTTTTGGAAGCTTGGACACTTGTGTCAACCCTAGGACACTTGTATAGATGATTTTTTCATGATCTTGACATAAATATATTATACATAATACTAATTGTATTGTGAAGTGGCCACCTATAGTCTTTTGGGTTTTTTACCTTTCTATTAACGTCTTTTATTTGCATGCATAGGCTATCAATGATTGTATGTAGATCAAAACCTATCTCTCCACGTTAGGTCTTTATACCTTGCTAAAAATGAGTTAGTGGGATCATGGTGTCAACTTGACCTCAAAGAACTCTATGCCAATTAACATTGCCTATATAGCCAATACTCCAAGTAGGGCATCAGACTTATGTATTTCTCCCCTAGGTGTTGGCTTGTGTGTGAACAAAGGTGAAATATACTATATTTGAAGGCATCCAATATCTATCTTGTAACTTGATAGATATTACTCATGGGTTTCTCTTTAAGTTCTTTATACCTATAATATGACTGCTCTTATGACTAGTATGAAAAAGGGAAGAATAAGGTAGTATAACTCAGTTGTGTAATCAATTGAGTGAGCTTGAATATGTGGTTTCTTTATATTTTATAGATGAATAGTGAGTAGGTTTATATTTTTATTTATACCACACCTTTTAAAAATATCTAAAAGTAGTGTTCAATAAGAAAAATGTGTTAACCTATAAGATTCAAAGTATTTGAAAATTAGATAACTTTTGAGGACTTGAAACTTGATAATAATATGGAAACTTGCATCAATGCAAGTGTCCCTTTGTGGGATACAAGTGTTCAATAGGTTAGGAAGCTATTAAGGATACAAAATTATTAGTGAAGGATATATATATCCAGTTTTAATATTCTTATATAGTGGAGGAGGTTTGGATCATAAAAAATGATTGGGTCAGATCATAAGATAATTAGTTGGGCATAATGAGGTAGTTAATGCAAGCCTTTCAATAATAGGAAGGTTTAGAACTAAAGGGTAGAGCCTTGATAGGTTATTGTCAAGTATACAATATTGATATTTTATATAAATCAAATTTTAGTATCTACACATGTAAAATATAGGGGTTATCCCATATGAGCAACTTAAATTTCATAAACTAGTCATTAAAGGGCATGGGGACAAGTCTAACCTAAGTGGAAAATTTTGTGGCAGTAGTCTTGTCTCAGAGGCATGGACATGTCTAGAAAATAGGAAAAATGACTTGATGCTAAGGGATAGTTTGAGGATGATATTAAGATACCTAGGAAAATACTAGGAATATCATGTGTAATATTAATGATAATTTGGAAGGGTTATTCCCATTTATAAGAGCATGGCTATGATGAATGGTGAATAAGGTTCATGTATGCAAGCATAATTCAACTAGGTTAAGGTTTTGTTAAATTACACATTTTAAAGTGTCTAATACCAAATATGAGTGTCTACATTTTCTCTATTTTATAATAGTAATGGAATTACTAGAGTAAAAGGATATAAGTTGATGTTTGGGGATAACCACAATGGGTGTTGACCAAATACATACTATGTGTTGCACCTTGTTCCATGCAAAACTATAATAAAACATGTATAAATAAATTTTTACTTATGATGTAAAATAAAAAAGTAACAACATTGAACATATAAAAAATAAATATAGAGGAATGAATACACTTGTATGTATGTGAACCAAGCTTGTATTCTAGAGACAATGGAGAATGGGATGACCATTCCCCATTTGAGATGCTTGGATAAGAACATGGGTTGAGTTGAATATGATCTAAACCTCATTTAAAATGGATAAATTCCTAGAATTTATGTTATGCATAACTTCATAACTTTATGCCTGGACAACTCTTATAAATTTGATTAAATGTATTCCACTATGGTTTTCAATAAATCCAAGTAATTCATAGGGGTTTGTGTAAAGTTTTTAAATCATATGTTGTAGACAAATTATATGATTCGATATGAGTCATTATTGAGTAATTCTTGAATATAATTTATTTTTGAAATAATTATGAATAATATTAAGTAGAGGATAACATGAGTTTCCATTCCATCTGGTAATCTAAGTTTCCATTCCATTTGGAAAAGAATAATAAGATGAAGGAAAATGCCACAAAAATATTAAAGAAGATACCAATAAGAAATAGTTGGATATGGAGAAATACATAATAGAGATAACAAAAGGGTTGAGGCTTACTATGGAGCTGATACAAGAGGAAGAAAGCCAATGTTATGGCTGGACATTGAGAATAAAAGTAAAGTGTCTTATAGAGCTACTAATTACAAAGAAAAGGAGGCATAAATTGATTGCCTTGGTAAAGGAATAAAGAAGAAAGTTAAGAGACCATAGAGGCATGGAAAGAGAGAGAGATGAAAGTAGGTATAGTAAAGATATGAGGCATGAGGAATAATAATTGAAGGAGGAATATGTAATATTCATTTGTGAACCCAAGCAAGGACCTATGTTGGGTGAAGAAGAGATGGATACAATATAAATAGAAGGCCTAACAAGCTCAATAAAGCATGAGGAAGAGATGCCAATCTTAGAGGCATTAAGGGGGGTAAATGAGCCTCTAATTTTTGAAACTAATCATTATAATGTATGTATGATTGCATGTGAAAATAATGTGGATGATAAGGCACAATGAATTGTCACAAAATGAAGAGAAGAAAAATTATCTCTTCAAGGCAAAAATAAGACAATTAAGAATCATGTACCTCAAACAAAGGTAAAATAAAAGCAAAAAGAGAACATCAATATTTTCCAAGAGGAAAATGATAACAATCAAGAAATAAGTCTAAGCTCTAAAGGAGATAAAAAAAATAGAGTATAAGATGGAGAGAGGAATAATTCAAAAGAGAAGAGTATATTTACCATAAGAGTACTTTAAGAAGATGAATCTACAGGTCATGAAAGGACATAAAATAAAAAACAAGTCATTAATTTCAATCAAAAACATAATTACCATTATGGTGATAGAAATAATGGTCCAAGAAATCAGTCATATACACTTGTGAGGTAACAACATGACAATAAAATGGAGGGAAATCAGTATAAAACATTAACTAAAATACTAAATGGGGAATATGACTTAGTGAATTAGATCTTGAAAATCCCATTCAAGGACACATTGAATGGAGAAGAAAAATAAGTATAGGAAATCATGAATAACATTATATGATTGTAAGCCATATAAGGAAGAAAGGTTAATGAAAAACACAAGGAAAAGTTATATTTCTTAGAACAGGGGCAAAATATGATTATCCTTGAGCAAGATAAGGAGTAGCTATCATTTCAAATGCATTTTATCAGTCAAGAAGAGTCTTGAAAATATATAAGGAAGAAAAACAGCAGCTAATTAATGAGGATGATGAAAGAGACTTAGGACAAAGATACAAAGTTATATAAGAGGCTCTACAACCTCAAAGTTTCATTCTAACATGTTATATCAATGCTGATTATGTAGGTATAGAGTTTGAAACTATAAAAAAATCTAATAAGGATGAGCTAAGAATAATAAAAAAGAATCATTTCTATCTAAACCATAAGGATAATGGCACAATAAAGACTTAAAAAATATCATGAAGTTGAACATCAATGTGGGATCAATGATGACAATGGAATAGAGGTTAGAATGTCTTCATTTATTGACAACAACATTGAAGTGGAATCTATAAGATCTTGGACTCAACCATCAAACAAGAGGTAGATAATATCTATCATGTAATTATTCATTTCATTTCAATGAAGATTTAGTATTATATGAGTTAAAAAGGGTCTTAGATAAGGTACTATATAGAGCAGATGACAAAATTATAAAACTAAGGAAACAAGGAATACTTGAAGTAATATTTTGTATTAGGGAAAGAGAATTGCATGTGTAAGTTTTAAGAAGTCATAAGGAGTAATATAATGGAGCAAGAAGGTTATGAACACCTTCTCAATGTAATCAGACCATTCTAACAGTATTAAATGTATGTAATTTTAGATTAGAGTAGGTATTTGAGGAGCCTTTAAGGCTTAAACAAAGAGCATTTAAATAAAAATTCATGCTATATAGAAATAATCTCAGTATTCAACATGTAAAGGAAATAAAAAGAGATAAAAGGAGGAAAATAAATGGTAGAAATAATTTAGGAGAAATTATGACAAGTATAAGAAGGAAAAATTCACTTATAAATCCACTAAAACATAAAGAGAGACAAGGAAATAATCAAGGAGTAGGGGTATGCAATAATGAACAAATGAGGAGTGATAAGAAGATGAAGGAAAAAAAATATTAAGCAAATCTTAGTCAAAGATGGAGGAGTTTCAGCTAAGAAATTAGTCCTTGAGGCCATATAGAAGCAAAGTTTAGAGGCATTAATAGAGCAACAAAACTGAGAGCAGTCTAGAGAGTCTTTCTTGGTGCATTGTAGTAGAGTTGAGAAACATGAAAGTAGTCCAAAAATGGGACAAAATCTATCAAAAAAACTCAAATTTTAGTAATAATATTCAAAAATCGAGAGGAATTCTTGTAGATTTAGAAGTTGTAGGTCAAGAAAAGTTAAATATACCTATTAATAAGGATGGATCAAGAAACCAAATGTCAAAACAAGGACATAAATAGTTGAGAACATAATTATTTGAGTATGTTCTTGAGAGTGAAGTACTTGTGAGTGAAGATAAAACAAAAGAGGGTCTTAAAAAAAACCTTGAAGAAGGTAATAATACTTTGAAATAAAGGAAGAATCAGGAAAAGATCAACCAAGTGAAGGATAAGAATGAACCTTTGAAGTCCATCATAAAAATCATGAAGATACAACTAGCCATGCAAAGAAATGGAATAACGTGTATCAAGGTCATAATGAAGACGTTATTTTATTTAATGTGTTTGTTCCATGTGTAGGTATAAGAAAGGAAGGTCTAGAGATGAGTAAAGAGAGAATTTCTATCAAAGAGGAATTCAAATTCTAGTTGGATAAATGCCTACTTAAAGGTAATGCAAGTCTATACTAATCATTAACTATACTAAAGAGACCATGGGATCCAAAAATATAATAAAAAAGTAAGATAATAATGCTATAAATAATATATATTAGAATAAGTGAAAGCAATAATGGAAACCTATAATAATAGTAAATGAAGACCCATGAGCAAGAGCTAATTGAATTTTTAAGCTTGGGAGTTTGATGTAGGTGCATCAACATATAATACCCAATTATGAAAAAAATAGTCATTTTTTTAATTGTGTTTAGGTGTGATAAGTCTTATTTTTTCCTAATAGATGTGTTTAAATCTTTAAATGCTCAAGAATTAGCCTCTAGAGTTCTGAAATGGTTTTCCTGCCAAAACCACAATTTGAATCTTTGAACTAGGTTTAGGTGGTTTTGAAGGGACTAGGTTACTTTTATGGGTTATGAAACTTGTGTGAAGGGTATTATAGGTTTAGTAACATGTAATAAATGATATTATATTTCCAATCCATGTAAATTTATCTCAAACTCAGTCCAACAAAGCAAATAGATCAAAATTAAAATATTTCAAGAAGCTTTGAAGGGTTGTCGAGAGGTTTTTGAGAATTTAAGAAAAAAATATAAGTTTATTCATGGGATAACAACTTGGTAATGCTTGAAACACCTAAGGAGGAAATTTATAATGTATAAAAACAAGCAAAAAAACTAATTTAAAGGTTGTTAAAGGTGTAATTCTGAGTAAGAATAAGGGTATGTGTATGTAATAGTTATAAAAACATATGAAATAAAGATTTTGTCATGAATTGTGTGAATTTAGTCTATTTTACTTAAAAAAAACATGATATACATGTTATTTATTCATTTTTAAATGATTTATGATTGTTTATTGAGATTTAGAAGTGAAAACAAAGTTTTGCAATCTAGATACAACGTTTGGAGTCAAGAAATGCATTATAACATCATTATTTTGGTTGATCATGTAAATTTTTTAGTTGCTATAGAAATGAAAATATAATATATATTTTATCCATGCATTAAAATATTTTAATAGTCATTATAGATATAAAATTCTCAAAATTTGAGCTCTCAACCTCTGTATAGACTTGCAAACCCTAAATCAAGGTTTTATAGACTAAAAATGAGATTGTCAGTAAATGAACCATAAAAAACATATAAATTTGGTAAACATATACTATGAGGTTTGTATAAAATCATTCAAGTGGTTATGGAATTTTTAGAGTTCTAAAAATCAAATTATAGAGGACTGAATATGGACAAACCTATAGAAAGTTAGGAAAAACATAATTTATTGTATGAAAACTCACTTTCCTCTCAAACCAGATATCTAAATCACTTGAAAATTTATACACAAAGGATATATTTTGAAGGTGAGAGGATATAATTTAATATAAGTTTTTAAGATCATCAATAATGAAATTAGATATGATAAAGAGCCTGTAGACTAGAATTAGGCCTAAACAAGGCTAATTGCTAGTTTTCTTAGCTCTCTTGATAATTCCAAGTCGAGACATGATATAAAGTGTGTGAAAAAGGTAAGGTAACGTATTATTGTTTATATAATATCAATTAAATATGTTTTTTAGTTAAATTTTATGCTTCATAGTACTAAAAGAAGCTTGATAAGCCTATTGAAAAGCTACAAGTCAATCAAAAAGAAACTAGTCTTAGGATAAACTTTCAGACCCTAAGGACTCTATTACAATAGATTACAATTTGGATTATATATTATGTTTTCCCTTGGAACTTATGTTAATACACATAATTGATGCATGTCTATGATATCTTATGTGTTATGTGTGACATTTGAACATGTCTTTACTTTGGCCTTTGGCCCTATGTGTGTGCAACATTTGAACATGTCCTTACTTTGGCACTTAGATCTGTATATGTGTGAAATTTGACTAAGTAATTTATTTGAAACATTCATCATGTATATATGTGTTCTTTAGGATATTTGAACATGTCCTTGCTTTTAGCCCTTAGCCCATAGATGCATGTCTACTATTCTTTGTGCTTATTGTGTGTGTGATTTTTGATCTTGATGAGTTTGATAAGTGCCATGATATATATCATGAAATAATAACATACTAAAACACTAATTCTATGAGATTTAATGATACATTATATAGGCATTGCCTCTTAATTTATATATAAATTCAAAATTTATTATGTTAACACAATTTTTTCATATGCTACAATTTTAAATGATAAAATCTTTACTATGCACATTCAAGTTAACTTTTATTTTGAGATGAGTAAATTTTTAGGAGAAAATTCCCTCACCTCAAAAATGGGGCATTTCAATGGGATTTTCATGCATGAGATAAGCCATTTTCAAAGAGAAAAAATTGGTTATTGGCATAATCACAGTTTTAAAGTTGAAAAATTTAATTAACAACACATATTATGGGGGCATATGCAATTTCATATACACTCCTATTTCAATTTCAAAGAGAGAATTTAAATAGTTTCAAAGTTTTAAGCAAAAGTTATAATGAACATTCACATATAGTTTTGAATTCTACAATTACAATGGTGGTATAATATAATTTGTATCCACATTTTTTAGTTGTGGACACGATAAGAACATGGTTGTAATACATTATATTATAATCATGATTTTAAAAACTATAATGAACTAGAATGCACTAGAATGTCACAATTAAATCTACAAGGCATATGTAGTGGCTGATTTAGTTTAGTTGCATAGTGCATGACTCAGAGTTCATTGATCACTTAAACATTATGTGTATGAATCCATTTTAGATTCAAAACTATTTCACATATTAGGTTACAAACATTAATGAAATGAAATTGAGGTTCAACATCCCTCAATGTGTATTAATGGTAGTTCAAAAAAGAAAATTTAAATTGGGGTTTGATCACCCCCAATTTCTCTAATGGTTTAGGTAAGGCACCATCTTGTCCAAGTGTTTCATGGGAGGAACCAAATATACAATGCTTAAAGAAAACATTATCACCAAGGAAAGTCACAAAAAGTAGCATTAATTTCACACATACAGGTGTATTCATTCCATAATCTCTTTTCAATTGTCAAACTATACAAATACAATCAATTTTTAATTTAGCAAAGTTCATTTCAAATTTCAAACTATCAAAGTTCAAGAAAAGTTTTAAATGTTCAATTTTAACTTTTCAAGTATCAAATTTCAAAGGAGTGGAATGATTACTTCATGTATTTTACAAGGTTTTCTAAACTGCATAGTGCCTTGCACAATTTAAGTATGTAACTCTAAGATAAAGTGTGTCCTACACTAAGGTATGATTTTACTTTACTCTAGTAATTTCATTTATATACCAAAGGGGGACAAATGTAATAACCTAAATTTAGTCATGAAAACTTGATCATGCCTATTTTACCCATTTTTATCCTTAAATTACTTGTGTATTTAATTGAAACCTATTTCAATGATTTGATCCATCCTAAGCCTAAGAGAGGATATATTCTATTTCATATCTATCATCCATTATACAAAAAAAATATGATTAAAAAAAAAACTTTATGAATTTGTATGCCTTCGTCTAGATCCAAATCCTGACAATTTTACTTAGAGGAAATGAATGGTAGATAGGGAAAACAATGACTATCGATCATGTTCTTCTCCATTGACTATGTCTGTGTCCCAAGAATGATCATATTTTCAAACTAAACTCTCCCTAAGGGTTTCCTCACTTTTTAAGGCTTATTATCATGTTTTCATCTTAATGAGATTGCTATAAACATACATTCATATCACTTATTAAACAATTTCAATTCACAAGGCTTATTAACACAAGTGCAAATTGAGAAAAAGTTCCCTATTCTTCCTAAATCAGGTTTTAGTCACCTCAATTAGTCCTCAACCAAGTCTCAAGCCAATTTTTTGCACCCTAAATCCCACATGATCAACTATTCAATCTGATTCTAGATACATTCATATAGTCAAAGGAGCACAATAACAAAAATCACTTAGGTGGGAAAACTACACATAAATTTGATCCATCTTTAGAGTATTGGTATGTAGGAAATGCTCAACATAATGGTGTCTTGAGGTTGAGTGAATATACAATTTCTAACCCCTTTTTACTCTTTCACATCATTTTTTCTCCTTGTAGCAAAATGCTAGTTTTTTTAATCTTCAAGAAGACATATATAGGTCTCTACACACTTTCTGAAGATGAAATCAATGTAAAAAGACCTAATTTTCAATGTTGCATCCAATTGTTCCAAATTTTTATAAAAGATAAAATTGTCCAAAATGGATAATAACAATATTCACTCTTGTCTTCTACTATGAATTCATGTCCTTGAAGGTACTGAGGTTCAATTTTTGTAAAATTTTTGGGTTTTTTACAATCTATCTAATCTTGAATTCTATTTTCTTGTTCAATTATCTGATGATTCAAAATATAAGCTCATCTCTCTTTTGCATAGTTTAGTCTTGTTCATTACTAATTTTCTTTGTCTGTTTTAGTTATTTATCTTTAATTTTCTATTTAAAACACCCTGTATTATTTTATTCCATTTAACTAATTAATAATTATTTACCACATTAATTTAATTTCAAATAAGATAGTTCCACCCTCATTTAAAACAAATAAGTCCTTAAAAGTTACGTTATCCATAAATTCAACCCCACACAACTCTAATAAATTTGACTAAATGGAATCGACTATGGATTCTGTTGTATTCAACACACCTACCCTATAATTTTATTTGAAAAGTAGGGGAATGCTTATTTTTTAGGAAATATGAATATTTTATCTGGGTAGCTATGTGTTTTTTGAGAGTTATGATGGTTGTTATTAGCTGTAGAAACTCGATGCTTTGAACATTGAATCAAGTTTGGGTATACTTATTTTGTTTGGAAGGACTTTTTAAAACTAACCTAGTAATGAAAAGATGGAAAGAATGGATTTGCATGATAAGAATTTAGATTGCTTATTTAAGATTGCTTAGTCTTGAATGACTTCATTTTAAAATCTTTCCCTTCAGAATGTTTTATTTTGTTAGTTTCACTTCAAAGACTTCACTTCATCAAAAAATTTTATTTAGAAAGATTCTTTTAAAAAAATTTCTTGTCGGCAACTTTATTTTAGAAAGTTTTTATTTGACACCTTTTCATTTCAGAAGTTTTCACTTTGGAGACTGTTCATTTGGGAACTTTTTCATTGGAAACTTTGTGTTAGAAACCTTATGTTAGTAACTTTTCAATTTATAAGTTTTCTCTTTAGATAATGTTCATTCAATAAATATTTTTCATTATAAGATTCATGTTATCAAATTTCATTTCAAAGACTTCACTTTAGAAATTTTATTTTGAGGACTTTTTATTTCTAAAGTTTTCTCTTTGATAACTTTCTATGCGACTACTTTTACCAGAAACAATCTTCTCAAAGAGTACTTAGTCACTAGTAACTTTATTTTGGAAACTTTGGGATAAAATATTTTAGAACCAATCTTTACAAAGAACATTCTACACTTCAAAGTTTTTTGTCCTAAAGGTAAAGTTTAACTTCTCTTGCCTAGACTACATAATGATAAATTACAAAAGATGAAAGGTAACACTGTGACACCCTAAATGACAAGGCATCCTACAAGGCATGTATACTAAGACAAGGTGGTTTAATTAAAATTGAATGAAGGTGATGAGCTCATAGACGTTGGTAATTAATGGTGAATGAACTATAAATCAATGCAGAAAACTATTAACATTGATCCCCTAGCCAAGTTCACATCATTTAATTTTTAAGAGCTTGAGTAAACTTCAGCCTTTAGTAATATCAAAAGCCCTAATTTCAACTAGATTGATTTGTATTCCATGTAATTTGGTTCAATACATGCCATTTTTAAAATCTTGAAGTGTACCAACATACAACAAACTACCATGACATTCTCATCTAGGTCATACAAAGGAGCCTCAACACCCTATAGGTTCTCCATCAAGGATTCCACAGAGTATTTAAACATAGTTTTTGATGCCACTATATTTAGTGTTTTCTATCCTATTTAATCGACCTTATGGGAAGCTATAGAGGACATGGAATATTTTTCACTAGAGGAAGCATTTTAGTTGAGGATAAATAGTTAGTGAAGGACCTACTTCCATTAAAATGATATTCCCTACTTTATACAACTACTAAGCTAGAGGTTATGCCATGCATAGACTTACTATGAGGTCTCTTATTCAAGGTAAGAATAGTAGATGGTGGTTACCTTCACTATGTTGGCAATAACACAATTATCATGTATATCTCAAGGGATGCATTTAATAGTTATTTGAGTTTACCCATCTTAGATGCCATGTTTGATTTGCATATTTTCATTACCTATAAGAAAGGAAATAATGTGAAGTGAGCACTAGTGAGGTGGTTTATCCTTGAGAAACATTTACTCTAAAAGAACATGTCAAGAATCATATTCCCATCATCCAATTAAAATGGGTAACCATGTGGGAATGACATTGTTAAATTGAATTTTTAGCCATGCAAGCATCTACTTCCTATATTTGGAATGGATTCCCTTACTAGACTTTCTTAGTACCTCAGAGTGCACATATGATTTGGGAGAAGTACTCACTACTCACCTCTAGGAAAAAATATTACATAAAAATTGGAGGCCATTTGGAGGAAATTTTTACATGATGTATATATTAGATGCAGTCATGGGGATAGTATACATGCATAATGGATTCTTATGGGATCCCAACATAAAAGTTAATAAGAACCAAATTTATGGTTATTTATCCTTTGTGCGCATATATTCATATGTGAGGAACATAGATAAGATTGTTAAGGATATCTATGTTTAGGTTTGGATGGCCATCCATAGTTAGCTTTTAGCTAGAATCTCACCTAACATTGCCAAAATACTTGCCAACAATGTGGGAGCTCATTGGCTCTATCCTAACTACACTGTAATCATGATTACTAGCCAAAATGTGGATCCTCTTAATCTCCCTAAGTTTGTTCTGAATAAATTAGTCGAATAGGAGATTTCATATTAGATATGGAATGACATTGATGAGGAATTGACAAAAAATAAGAATGCAACATTTCATGGCTCCCAAATCACTATTGGGAGAATGTAATACACAATACAGAGGTAATTCAAGGAAGATGGAAATGTTAGGATAGCATATGCATCACCTACTCTCCCCCATAGAGATTGGGATGCTTATAGGAAGGTTAATAAGAAGATTCACACCCTTAGCCTTGCTTACAAACATGAGGCAATGGATCATGAATTTCTATTGTTAAATGCCAAGGATGATGAATAGGTGAAAGAAAGGGTAATAAATATAGGCTTGAGTGAGGACTTATTGAGGGTGATACATGTATTAGCCTCTCTCACACCCAATGAGGAAAATTTTAGGATCCCACCTCCTAGAAGATGGATATTTTCCAACTTTTGGAGTGGTAAGCCATATCAATATCTATAAGGAAAGGGACAAGATCCCCAAGGTCCATCCATATCTCAAGACCAACTGTAGGATCAATATTAGTTAGTAGATGAGGTACCACTTGTTGTAGGGTAGGATGAATAAAAATAAGAAGTGCCTACTTCTACACAAGTGGAAGAAGAACAAATGCTCCTAGTTCAAACATCAACTATAAAATTGATAAAGGTTAAACAAAATATAACAAAGGAGATGAATCAAGGAAGAGATAATGTACAAAGGGAAGAAATCAAGATTATTTTCTTAGACTAATCTAATGAAGAGGAAACCATATCTTAAATAGTACCAACACCTAGCATCATTCCCCCTTCTTTTCCTTAATAGACACCAGTTCGACAAGCTAACAGAGCAACATGGTTTTATCAAAGGAACCCAAAGGGTTATAGAACACAAACCCTACCCACACATGAAATCAAGGAGGAATAACCCTCACTAGAATATGAGTGAACATAAGAGGTGGATGAGGAGGAGCTAAAATAGGCAAAGGTCTTAAGCCTATAAGCACTGAAAGCTAAGGCACCTCTCATTGGTGAACCATTTGGTAAGGGTCCTCTTATTATAGATCCCTTAGGCCATTTTCCTTTGATTTAATTAACCATATTTTCAACCATACCTCCACCAATTATTTTTACATTCATTCTTATTTGATCACTTTCTATGGGTCTTCTTTTTATACACCCATATGCTAATCTACTTAGCGCCACTTCACCTACTCCATCCTCCACTACAATAGTTTCTATTCCTCAGTTTCAATCCCATCAACCATAGATCTATCCATTATATCCATCAAAAAATTCATCACTCCAATTTTTTTTTCTTCTACCCAATTGGGTTAACCTTTACCTTCAACAATATGAACCTCTAAAACCATAGTAATGACCACCAAAAGGGCTCTAAGGAAACAATTAGTCTTTGTTGTGCATCTAATGCCATAATTTGGAAACATAGTGTTGTCACTTATATTTTTAACCTTTAAGGAGATGAAAATATCTTATCATCGAATTATCATAATGGAATCACCTCTAGGCTTGTGGGCAGCCTAAGGAATGAGGTGAATCTCTAGATAAGGCTAGCTCCCTTGATGTACCACTTTGGATTGTAACTACTACTAAAATTGGGTGGGGGGGGGAAGGGAGAAAGATAACTGAAAGAAAACTAATATAAAGGAGGTGATACACCAAATAACAATGTGACATCAAACCATGTGCATATTACACTTTAAATCAAAGAAAAAATTGAAAATACACTTCTCCAATCTTCATCTTCTCACATTAATGCTACATTGTGAGGTTATGGATGAATGTTTAAAGCTAAAAGGATTAGAAAAGAGGCCTATGAGTGCAATAATGAATATAGTAACTCAATAAAAACTATGAAAATATCCTAGAACACTTCACATGCCTTACAAGAAGAGGTTGTAAATAGGTGAAAAAATGGAATAACATGCTAAGGAATCCATAGTTTTCACTAAGCAAGATTCATAATCCAATTGAAAACACTAATAATAGTCATATAATAGGTAAAAATAATTTGTATTATTGATCAAAATTTATAAATTTTATCAAGGATTCACCATAATTAGGTGGATCATCTCATATAATGGCCAAAATGGCTAGTTCTTATAAAACTTGAGAGAAAGAGAAGAAGAGAGAAGTTCAAGGGTCACAAGGACACTTGTAAAGATGAGAAAAGAAATTAATTATTAATTTTAAGAGGATTTGGGATGAAAAATGAAAGGTTAGGATCTCTAAATTTTAATCCAAGTCATAAACCTTCATGAAAAGTGGTTAAAACTCCTTATTCTTGCTCATAAAATTGCCTTCATGATTTGGACCTATTTGAACATCCCATAAATAATTAGGAGAAGGTAAAATTATTGGAATGGAAGGAGAGGATATTATTCATGACTCTCCATCAATGTTTTTCATGATTGGTCCTTTGGAAACCTCTAAAAGTGAGCCATCATCATCTGCTATCTAAAAAACTGCTCTTTCATGCGCCCTGTACACTTGGCTTCCAAAAAGGCACAATTTTTCCATGAAAATACATAAAATTAAGTAAAATGTGTCAATAAACTCCATGGAATTAGAATAATTATGGACACCTTAAAAATCCATTCACTTGAATTTTTCACACTTCTCCCTAGTTTGTGCACTATGCTAGTTTTGACTGGCTGAAATGAAGTAGATGATTTTCAAACTTAGAATTTTTTTAAAATAATTATATTTACACATAAGTTATTAAAATTCCTAATATTTCCCTCAAACTTTTTTAATCTCTTGAATCCTTATAAAACCTATAAAACACACAAAATAGTGAGAAAAAACCTATTTTGTACCATGTTCGTACAATTTTGTACAAATAGTTGTCTTGTGAAGTATATTTAGGGAGTCCTTTTAAAATTACAATAGGATTAATGGTCCAAATATTCCATATGGATAGCTATCCAATCCCATTTTCATAAACTGGTCCTAGTTGAGGGTTTAGTACAATTTTAAGCCTTTTTTGAGTCTTAAGTTTTGTTCATAAAAATATGACATCTAAATTGGATAAAAATTCCAAAAAAAATTTGTTAGGGGACCCAAATAACTACTCCAAAATCTTTGGACACCATGCATATCCTCATAAAAGATATAAGCATCGAAACTTCTCTTATCGAGCTTGTTTTCACCATTTTGTACCAGTCTGAATGGTTTTAAGCAAGAAAGTGGCTCTCCTAATGTTTTATTTTCAAGGAAAAAAATTTAAAAAACTATATTGACATAATTAATGTGTTATAATAGGTTTCAAAGAATTTATAATTCCAAAATTATAAATGACCTCTTCTTTGGGCATTAGGCCCAATCCTTGCCTAGGCCTGACTGTATCCTTGAAGTTTTGGACCATCCAAATGATTTTATACCTTATATGATGTGATTTAAATATTTTTATTGGTGTATTATAACTCTACACACATTAGTTTAACTCTTCCCCAACTCTTGGTTCAATTATTCTAAACTATCCCCTTAAAACTATCAGTTTGTGCATGAGGAGAAGTACCCCTTGTTTGAGATAAAATAGGGGGTAATTACCATATTTTATAAAATAATATGGTTATTTTAAGGTATTATTAAATTTTAGGATCACTTGTGCAAAAATTCAGCACCTGGTCATCTCATATGACCCCCCAAAAGCTCAAACAAATAAACAGGTTGTTCATATAAGGCATTATGTGTAGGCTTCTCAAGTGGACTATATTTAGCTTGATTTATAGAAATTGATTATAGGTATATAAGAACTATTAGGTATTAAAATTGTTTTATACAAGACCCTCCTTTGTGTCATTTCTAATTCTCCTATTTGTCTTATACATTCATCCTAACTTGCATTGCCAACTTCATAAGCATCAACCCCTCACTCACTGTATGCTGACTATGTTTTATTTGTGGAGGACCATTGCATAATATTATATGGATTAGACCTTTTAAACCTTAAATTATTCCATTATAAAATTTACAAGGCCATTGGGTAAGTTCTTGGCTATAGGTGTATATGGGCTAAAAAAGGTCTAAGTAGGCCTTCCTTACATTTTTTATGGCTTTTATATATCATATAAATCCTAATTAATGTTATCACTTATTTGATTCATCATTAAAACCTCCAATTTTGTCCTCATATACACTTTTTATCATAACTAGGTCCCTACTATCCTATGACTGAGACAACCCTATCTCTCACTACTGTAGGCTACCTTGAATCATCTGAGGTTGATCATGATGTTGATTTGACTTCCCATGAATCCCTATGAGTTTAAAATATGTATGTATGAGTTAGTATCTACCTATTTTGGAGTCTTAAAGCACCAACTAGATATCGAGTTTAAGGGTCACTGCTTGAGTGTTTGTTGTAAGTACCTATTTCCATCAAAGAGACCCCTGTAGGTGCTAATGAGGGGTAAAACATTATATATCAACCAAAAATTGATGATTCCTATGTTTTTATTATGTATTTAAAATTCTAAGGCCATTCAAAATATGTCAACATTCTTTGTTAATGCCTTGAATCATTAAGGTCATTTTGTGACTCAAAACATGTAGAACTTATTGCTTGAAAATAGTGATTTAGAGGCATCTTTAGACCTTCAAGAAACCAAATCCCATTATTCATATACTCTTCCAAATTTGTATGGGACTTATATATTATATAATGTGAAAATTTAGGTAATTTATAAGCATATAAGGAAAATTAAACCCTATTAAATGATAATCCCAAAACATTGTTGGGCCTTAATTTTGCTCCTTTTGGGATAATAGCCCTAAAAACTTAGTCATGACCTTCACACATGGTTACATGATTATTATTGCCTTTATGCACCTTATATAGGTCTATCATGGATTTATTATACATCCCAAAACCATAAGTGGGTGTCAAGTTTCTTCACCCTGTCCATCTAAGCTTTTAAGCACCCTGCTCAACCACTTGTAGGTGGATGTTTTGGCTATATATAGTGAACTAGATATAAAAAACATGAAACCTTCTATTAAAGTGAACTTTGTATGATATTATCTAACACCATAATTTTTTTTAATAGTTTAAATAATTTGGAAACCCATTTCCATCTCTCTACACATCATCATGATGTAAACATGGGCCTGTAGGTTTGCATTGGCTGCCTATATGAGCAATGAGTGTCTTAAAATGGAGCAATAAGAAAAGGTAAAGGGAATCATTGGTAGATAAAAACACAATAAACCTTTTAAAATTAATTATTTCAATTAGGAACATATTTAAACAAGATCCAATATATCCTTTCAATGTGAAGATAACTCTTGAGGGCACCTACAGGTGTGCTTCCATGGCTGATTGTGTGATGGTGTTATATGACTATTATAGTGCCTGTTTACATTATTTGGAAGGTCAAAATCAGTTGATATTATGTTTAAGGTGTGTTAATCATTTAAATAACTCTATATTAACTCCATGGTCATGGTTTAGAGCTTTGCATATCTCATCTAGTTGACTGTTCATGGCAGTCATACAACAAATTGAATGTATACTAGCTATGATTGCATCCTCATAAATACCTTACTTGGAGAAAGATATTAATAAGGAAAAGGGAAAAAATATCACATAAAACATGTAAAATTACGTATTACAACCCTATAAATCTATTGATCAGGCTTGAGGACTATGGAAATGCTGGAAAATTGGCCTAAAACATAGAAAGGTGCTAGTTTTTTAACTTAAGGTGATTGGATATTTAAAAAAACTTGAAAATAGTAATGGAAATAATTATCTTAGGAATTAAAAATCACATATAGCCAATATTACCAACTAGATTGTATAGAATCCTCCAAAATAAGGCAAAACGCATAGGGTACATGAAATAACTAGTAGATTTGCATAGTCAACTTCATGAGGATGGTTCATGAAGCACATGAAACCATTATTAAAAATTATTATATTTAAATTAATTTATATTAGTTTAATTTAACCTACCCAAATAATTTTCCTTTAAACATCTTGAGTTGTCCGTACCAAGCAAAAACCTGAAGGTCACTTCTATGTGTCTAGAGAGCCAAAAAAGAAGTAGAATGGTTTTGAGAAAGTAATGACACTTACAAAGCAATTAAATCTTGGATATGAGTTTTGATAATATTTAAATTCCTCCCAATATATTTTCCACATGGAACACTTCCCAAGAAGGCCATACAAGTGCCATGTACTCTCTTTTTTAGTTTTTTCTATAGTTTCTATTAGGGAACCTAGCATATTATGATGTTACTGAGATAAATGACATGAAATATGACCTATTTTATGTTATAAATTAAATAAGGACATTTTCACACCTTGGTAAATGTGCCATTTGCATTTATGACCTTTAAAATCCCATTAAATGACCTAAATTGATAAATAGATTAATATGACTAAGACTAAAACTAGTATAGCATTAAATAACATAAAGTGAACTATAATACACCCTAGGAAACTCATATTACACACACTATAGTCCTATAAAATCATTTTTTACCTACATGTGCCTTAATTTGACTAAAAAGTCAAATTTGGTCAACAAATTAGTGACTCATAGGGGTAGTATGCCGCTATACTAACTAGACCAATAGCCTTATCAGTCCATTGGGATTAGGAGTCAACTAAAGTCTAAGACAAAAGAGAAAGTTTTGACCATTGACCATGACTTTAAACTTGACCAAGATAAGATAACTAATGACTACCTCAACCACACAAAGTAAAGACACACACAATAAAGAGAGTAAACACGCACATGTGCTCAAAGCACTTAGGAGAAATAAAAAATAACCTATTATATAAACTAACAATGAACATACCTCTCCCTTAGATCAAAGGAAAGTTTTAAGCATCACCTTCTTCATGAGATGGAACATGGTGCAAAGCATGTTTCTCCTTGGATTGGATGTTTTGTGGATTAGACCTATTCCTTGGCACTTCAATTACCATGCTCTCAAGTAGACCAAATTCAAATAGGTCTAAAATTTATAAGTATTCCTATTGAATACAAAAATATTCAAATTTATCATGTGGATCCTCATTTAAAACTTCAAATGATGATTTAACAAAACATACCTTCTTGTCCTTCATAGTGTTTTCAATAGGATTGGGCCTCCTCTTAGTTGTAAGTTCATCTAGCTCATCAAGGAGCTTTATAAATTTTATCCAATCTTGATCATTGTCCTCCATGGAATATTCCTTATTCACCTTGTCATGCACTTGAACCTCAACTTGGAAAATATCTTCTAGCTCTTGAAAGAGCTCCATTTGTAGCTACCAATCATCCTTAGGGCTCAATAAATTCTTATCCTCCATGGAATATTCCTTATTCACCTTGTCATGCACTTAAACCTCAACTTGGAAAATATCTTCTAGCTCTTGAAAGAGCTCCATTTGTAGCTACCAATCATCCTTGTCAATAACTTCTTGTCCTCCATGGAATATTCCTTATTCACCTTATCATGTACTTGAACCTCAAATTGGAAAATATCTTTTAGCTCTTGAAAGATCATCATTTGTAGCTACCAATCATCCTTGTCAATAACTTCTTGTCCTCCATGGAATATTCCTTATTCACCTTGTCATGCACTTGAACCTAAACATCACCAAGTGACCTTATGGCAACAGGTTCTTGACCAATAGAAAGAGCTTCCTCTTTATGTTTGGATTAACACTCAAGCTTATGTTCATTAGACTCATTAATAAGCTTATCATTAGTTATGCAATATTTTGGAGAAAAGGAAACTTTAACCAAATCATAGAAATCCTTGCATATGGCATTGAACTTCTGCCATAAGTCTTCTTCCTCATTATCATATTTAAGAGTTACTTCCTCTACCTTGGTCTCATGATATTTAAGCAATATTCCATGGAGGAAAATTATCAATTTTGGATAGAATTTATAAATCTCCTTGATGAGCTAGATGAACTTACATCTGAGAGGAGGCCCAATCTTGTTGAAAACACTATGGAGGACAAGAAGGTATGTTTTGTTAAATCATCATTTGAAGTTTTAATTGAGGATCCCCATGATAAAGTTGAATATTTTTGGATTCAATAGGAATATTTCTAAATTTTAGACCTATTTGAATTTTGTCTACTTGAGAGCATGGTAATTGAAGTGCACTTGTCATGCACTTGAACCTTGTCATTCCTTATTCACCTTGTCATGCACTTGAACCTCAACTTGGAAAATATCTTCTAGCTCTTGAAAGAGCTCCATTTTTAGCTACCAATCATCCTTGTCAGCTCTTGAAAGAGCTCCATTTGTAGCTACCAATCATCCTTGTCAATAACTTCTTGTCTACTAACATCACCAAGTGACTTTATGACAACAAGTTCTTGACCAATAGAAAGAGCTTCCTCTTTATGTTTGGTTTAACACTCAAGCTTATGTTCATTAGACTCATTAATAAGCTTATCATTAGTTATGAAATATTTTGGAGAAAAGGAAACTTTAACTAACTCATAGAAATCCTTGCATATGGCATTGAACTTCTGCCATAAGTATTCTTCCTCATTATCATATTTACGAGTTACTTCCTCTACCTTGGTCTCATGATATTTTCCTAGGACTACCACTTCTTGAGATATGAATTGAAAGTATTCTCCTTCCTTGATAGCACATTTCACTTCATGTTTATGATGATCATCTACAACCTTTTGATTAGATGTAGAGTCTTCTTCAAGGGCTGCAAGGTTTTCCATCTCCTTCTCCTTCATGGTGATGCTAAGACTAGTCATCTTTAAATCATGTGATCTAGACCAATGAGGTTGTCAAGGAGGTAGGTTTTCTTCAAGCAAGAGTTATCTTTCTTTATCAACTAGTTGATCCTCCTTTGGTTCCCATAACATAGGTCCATCAAGGCAAAGGGTGATGGGGTAAGGACAAGATGAAATAGTTGGGGGAGGTGGAACATAGAACTCAAAATCAGATTGAGGGTGAAATGTAGGGGTTTCTCCATGGACACACATCTCTTAAAATATAAAGACATTAGCTAGTAGATTGTCCATTCATTCACCAAGGGAAGTCCATATGGTGATTTATTCCTCATAATCAATCATGAGAGCCTCTTGATTAGCCATGAATTGGATTTTTTCTTCTTCACTTGCTTCTCTCAAAAGAGGTTCCTCCTTGAGAAGGGGTGAACTGGAGGGTTGATGGATATTCTTATGGATTTGAGGTGATGGAGTTGGAATATGAGATATAGTGAAAAGTGAAGGAATTAGAGATGGAGTGAGGGATGAAATAGAAGGCATTATGAATGGGGTTGGAAAAGAGGAAAGCACTAATTACCTCATATGGAAGTGAATTCTTGGGCTGATTAGGAGGAGTAGCATCAACATGAGCAGTAACTACATCTTTCCAATGGTGATTTTATGTAGAATTTAGGAAAACATTTGGTTTCATATGAAAAGACTCATAGGAATGCTCTTGAAGTTGATATACATGTGTATCTTGATAGGTTCCTTAGTAGATATTCTGATAGGGTTATCCAAAAACATGGTGTCCATATGGAGAAGAAAATGAAGGACTATAGGACTGCCATGACTCATAGGACTATTGAGGGTAAAATATGGTTCATATCAAGGCTAATTGTTAGATTGATACACTTTATGAAAAGGATGATTATAGTCACACCAAATTTCATTAGAACTTGTTCATATTGATGGGGAATGACATAAGCTTGGAAGGTTTCACTAACTTATAGAGAAAAAAACTCAAAACCAAAGTCAGCCATGAAACTTGATTGAAATCAAGGATACAAAGAGAAATTTTACCAATAATATTCAAATGATAACATGGGCTTTTTGACCAGTTGATACAACTTTAGAGTTATTATTGATGCTTAGATAGATGCCTCCAAAGGCTAATGTGTTGAAGGACAACACCAAAAATCCTCCAATCCTTGGAATAAGAGTCCCATTAGGTGTGCCAAAAACTATTGTCACTTATATTTTCACCCTTTTAGGAGATACAAATCTCTCCTCATTGAAGTGACACAATGGAATCACCTCTAGGCTTGTGGGTAGTTTAAGGAATGAGGTGAATCTCTGGGTAGGGTTAACTCCCTTGATGTACCACTTTGGATTGCAACTACTACTAAAATTAGGAGTCAAGAGATAAGGATAACTTAAAGAAAAATAATATAAGGGTGGTGATACAACAAATAACATGATGACATCCAACCATGTACATATTACACTTGAAATCAAAGGACAAACTACAAATACACTTCTCTAATCTCATCTTCTCACATCAATGCTACATTGTGAGGTTATAGATGAATGTGAAATTATAGGAGGACTAGAAAAGAGGCCTATGAGGGCACTAATGAATATAATGACTCAATTAAACCATGAAAATATCTTGTAACACTTCACATGCCTTACAAGAAGAGGCTACAAATAGGTAAAAGAATGGAACAACATGATAAGGAATCCATAGTTTTCACTAAGTAAGATTCATCATCCAATTGAACACACTAAGAATAGTCATATAGGAGGTAAAAATCAGTTGTATTATTGATAAAAAGGTATACATTTTAGTATGGCTTTTCCATACTTAGGTGGAACATCCCATAAAATGGCCAAAATGGCTAGTTGTTATAGAACATGAGAGAGATAGAAGAAGAGAGAAGATCAAGGGTCACAAGGACAATTTTAAAGATGAGATAAGTAGTTAATTATTAATTTTAAGAGGATGTGGGATGAACCATGTATGGTAAAGAGCTAAAAACGTCAATCCAAGTCATAAACCTTCATGAGAAGTGGTAAAAACTCCTTATTCTTGCTTAGATTACTACCTTCATGATTTGTTCCTATTTTAATTTAACATAAATGATTAAGAGTATGTAAAATTATTTTAATGTAAGGGGAGTCTCTCAAACATGCCTCTCCATGCATTGGTTGCATTCCTAGTCCTTTGGAAACCTCTAAAATTGAGCCATCATAATCTATTATCTAGAAAATTGCTCTTTCGTGAACCCTACAATATTGGATTCCAAAAAAGCCTAAGTTTTCCATGAAAATACATAAAATTTAGTAAATTAAATGTTTAAATAACCTCAATGGCCTTATAAGTGTCATGAACACCTTAAAAAATCACCCACTTGAAGTTTTCACACTTCTCCCTAGTTTGTGCAATACGTTAGTTTTGACTAGTTGAAATGAAGCACATGATTTTCACACTTAAAAACTTTAAGAAAACATCATATGGACATATGAAGTTATTAAAATTCCTAATATTTCCCCAAGACTTTATTTCATCTCTTGAATCCTTATAAAACCTACAAAACACACAAAATAGTAAGAAAAACCCTATTTTATGCCATGTACATACAATTACATACAACTATTTGGATTGTGAAGTAGATTGAGGGAGTAATTTATAAATTAAAATATTCTTCATGGTCCAACTATGCCATATAGATAGATATCCAACTCCATTTTCATAGACTGGTCTTGGCTAAGGTTTTAGTAGGGTTTTAGGCATATTTTGAGTCTTAAGGTTTGTTCATAAAACTCTGATGTCCAAATTAAAAAAAATTACACAAAAATTATTTTATGGGACCTTAATAACTACTCAAAAATTCTTTTTCCATGATGCATATCCTCATAAAATAAATGAGCATTGAAACTTCTCTTATCGAGCTTGTTTTCACCATTTTGTACCATTCTGAATGGTTTTGAGAAAGAAAATGGCTCTCCTAATGTTTTATCTACAAGGTAAAAAAATTAACACAACTATAATGATATAATTAATGTGTTACAATGGGTTTTAAATCATGTCTAAGTCTAAAAGTATAAATTACTTCTTCTTTGGGCATTAGGCCTAATCCTTGCCTAGGCCTAACTATATCCTTGAAGGTTTGGACCATAAAAATGAGTTTATACCTTATATGATGTGATTTACATATTTTTCCTAGTGTATTATAACTCTCCACACCTTCCTTTAATGTTTCCCCAACTCTTGGTTCAACTCTTCTATACTATACCCTTAAAAATATTAGTTTGTGCATGAGGAGTACCCCTTATCTGAGATAAAATAAGGGGTACTTACCCTATTTTATCAAATACTTTGGTTATTGGAATGTATTATGAAAGTTATAAGGATAAATTGTGTAAAACTTCAGCACCTTTTCATCTCATATGACCCTCCAAAATCTCAAACAAACAGGTTGCTCATATAAGGCACTATGTATAGGCTTGTCAAGTGGACTGTGTTTAGCTTGCTTTATAGACCCTACTTGTAGGTATCTAAGCATTATTAGGTCTTTAAAGTGGTTGATACAAGAAAATAATTTTTTTTTACTCATTATAATATTTGTATTGTAAATTTATCCTAACTTTCATTGACAACTTCATAAGTATGAACCCCTCACTCACTGTCTGTTGACTATGTTTTTTTTGAGGACCCTTGCTTGATCTTATATGAATTAGACCTTTGAAACATTGTGTTAGTACCTAATACACTTTAAAAATCCATTAGGTAAGTTATTTTACCTATTTTATATCTTTTTATTTTATAAACACCTTAAAGAATGCAAATAACCTGCTCTCTACCCCTAGCTCACTATTTCATACAGTCACAGTTGGCTGTAGGTGTATATGGCCTAAAAAAGGTATAAGTAGGCCTTATTTACATTAATTTTGGATTTTATAGATCATATTTATCCTAATTACGTTGATAAATAACTTTATTCATCATTCCAATCTCCCATTTGGTCCTCATATACACTTTTGATCATAACTAAGTCCCTACTATCCTATGACTGAGACAACCCTATGTCTGACTGCTATAGGCTATCTTGAATCATCTGAGGTTGATAATGATGTTGATTTTAATTCCCATGAATCCATCTGAGGTCAAAATATGTATTTATTAGCCATTATCTACATATTTTGGAGTATTAAAGCACCAACTAGATATCAAGTTTAGGGGTCACTACTTGAGTGTTTGCTATAGGTACCTGTTTCCATCAGAGAGACCCCTGTAGGTGCTGATGAGGGAAAAAACATTATATATCAACAAAAAATTTATGATTAATATGTTTTTAGTGTGTATTTAAAATTAAAAGTCCATTAAAAACATGTGAGCATGCTTTGTTAGTAACTTGAATAATTAAGGTCAATTTGTGACTTAGAGAATGTAAAACTTACTACTTGGAAATAGTAATTTAGAGGCATTTTTAGACCTTTAAGAAACCAAATCCCATTATTAATATGATATTAAATTTTTTTATGGGACTTATATATGATATAATATTCAAATCTAGGTCATTTAAAATCATACCAAGAAAAGGAAACCATGTTATATGATAATACCAAAACATGGTTGGGCCTCTATTTTTCTCCTTTTGGGACAATAGCCTTAAAAACTCAATCATGAACTTCACACATGATTCCATGCTTATTATTACCTTTAGGAACCTTATATAGGTCTTTCATGGCTTTATTATTCATCCCAAAACCTTAAGTGGGTGTTAAGTTACTTCACCTTGTCCATCTAAGTATTTAAGCACCTTGCTCAACCACTTATAGGTGGATGTTTTAGTTGTATATAGTGAACTAGATATGAAAAACATGAAACATTATATGAAAGTGAAATTTTTATGATATTATATAGCACCATAACACAATTTTAATAGTTAAAATAACTTTTAAACCCATGTCCATCTCTCTACACATCAGCATGATGTCATCAGGGCCATGTAGGTGTGCATTGGCTTCCTGTATGAGTAGTGAGTGTCTTACAATGGAGAAAAAATAAAGGGTAAAGGGAATAATTGGTAGATATACACATAATAAATTTTTTTAAATTAATTATTTAAATTATTAACATCTTAAAATAATATCCAATACATCCTTTCAATGTGAAGATAACTCTTGAGGCCACCTACAGGTGTGATTCCATGGCTGACTATGTGAATGGTGTTATATGAATATTATAGTGCCCATTTAAATTCATTTTAAGGTAAAAATTGTTTAATATTGTGTTGAAGGTTTGTTATTAATTTCAATCCCTCTATCATAACTCCATGGACATGGATTATATATTTTCATAGCTCATCTAGTTGACTGTTCATGACAGTCATACAACAAACTAAATGTATACTAGTTATGATTGCATCCTCATAGAGACATTTATTAGAGTAAGAGATAAAGAAGGAAAAGGTAAAATATAGAAAATTAAACATGTAAAATTACACATTAAAACCCTCTAAATCCATTGAATAATCATGAGGATTCTAGAAATGGTGGAAAATTGGCCTGTAACGCAGAAAGGTGATAGTTTGCAAACTTGAGGTGATTGGATCTTTAAAAAAAATTAAAAATTAAAAATAGTCATGGAAATAATTATATTAATAATTAAAAATCACATATAGCCAATATGACCAACTATATTATACGAAATCCTCCAAAACAAGGCAAAACCCATAAGGTGCATGAAATAACTAGCAAATTTATATAGTCAAATTCATGAGGATGGTTCATGAAGCACATGACACCATTATTAAAAATTATTATATTTAAATTAAGGTATATAATTTTAATTTAACCTCCCCAAATAATTTTCTTTGAAATGTCTTGAGTTGTCCATACTCAGCAAAAACCTAAAGGTCACTTCTGTGTGTCTAGAAAGCCAAAAAAGAAGTAAAATGGTTTTGAGAAAGAAATGAAATTTATATAGAAATTAAATAATGGAGATGAGTGTGGGGAAGATAAAGAGGCTTTCCAAGTTATTTTTACACATGGAACACTTCCCTAGAAGGCCATAAAAGTGCCATTTACTCTCTTTTTCAATTATTTCTACAATTTTAGTTAGGGAACCTTCCTTATTCTAATGTTACTGACATGTAATCTGACCTATTTGATGTTATTAAGGAAAAAATGACATTTTTACACCTTGGGAAATGTTCCATATGAATTTATGAACTTTAAAATCCCATTAAATGACCCAAATTGATAAATAGATTAATATGACTAAGACTAAAGCTAGTATAGCATTAAATAACATTAAGTGAACTATAATACATCCCATGAAACTCATATTACACCACCATATACCTATAAAGTCATTTTTTTTACCTATAGGTGCCCCAATTTGACTAAAAAGTCAAATTTGGTGAACACATAGATTGGTATAAAATAATTTAGCCATTAATGCTCAATCCTTCCTCTTAAAATAAGCCCGAGACTAAAGAGCATGTGAAATTCAAATATCAACCATTAGATCCTTCAAATTTCACTCTTCCAAATTGGGCCAAAGAGTTAGGAGCTTCAGATTTTGAGAGGCCCAATGTAAAGATCATTAAACTTCTAACAATGAGCTCATTATGTGATAAGGCTAAAACATTAGTACAATGGGTTAGGAAGAGGAAGACATAGGATAGCTTTGGTATAATTTAAATCTTGAAGGAAAGGGAAGATAGAGGATAGCTTTGGTTTACTCCCTTTTAAAGAGACAAAGTAGGAAGAAGGGTCAATTCATGTACATTGAGGACCTCAAGTCCTACATAGAAACCCATATTGACGTGATCCTAGCCATATATTAGGGAATGGAGATGGATAGATAAGATATTGAAGAAGAGTTAGAAAATATTTGAGAGCCACAACATGTAATCTAAATTTCCCAAGGTATTGAATAGAAAGTACAAAATACAACACTCAAGCTATATGAAATTATAGATTCCATTCATTCTTTGAGAGTCAATTTGGCTCCCCATGTTAATTATATAACCAAATTATTCAAGCATCTCAGAGAGGATGAAAATAAGATGTTTTTCTTAGTATTATACACCCCAATAAGGCATTTCTCCAATTGGAATTGATAAAACCTTTAGAAGAATCAAATACTTTGAATTTAGATTTAATAAGAACACATAAGGCCCAATATTGGGTATCATTCTATGGAGCTCTAGTGAACAAACTAGCCAAATAAGAGAAGTAGGCCAAACAAATTTTGGTTGAGCTTGAATTGACAACAATTCAGGACAACAGAAGGAAGCTAGTGACTAAAGCTAAATTTAATTAGATGATTCAAAAAGATTTTGATTTATTCAAACAGAGTCTACAAGGTTTAAGCTTGGAGGACATCAAATCCAAATTGAGTTCATCTATGAAAAATGTGATAGAGGTACAAGTATTTTGGGTTGGCTTTAGAGCCACCAAGATAGAACAAACTAAATTGATGGAATAGACAAACAAGGTGACTAGGCCACATCTTATGAACATGAACCTAATTCACACACAACAAGCTAAGGTGATGTAAAAACCATAACACTCTATCTTTGACACCTATAAAAGCTTTTGACACACACAATTATACCTCTCTCTTATTTTAATTTCTCCTCTAAGACATGGAGTCTTCTTTTATCAAATTGACTCTAGACCCTTATCCATATTTAAATAGGTCATGTTTCCTTCTAGGCTTAAATTAACCATTATTTTACCTTTAATATGTGTCTTACCTCTTGTTATACTTTTAACAACTCAATTAAACTCACTTCCAATTCTATATTTACCTTTTAGACCACTTATCCCTTTATAGGCCTATATCTCCTTGTAACCCTCTTTTAGGGTAAATATCCTTGTCTAGAACTATGTACGAATCTTCATGAAAAATTGATGAAATTTTTAGCTACCCATTATGGCCTTACAACTTATACTTCTCCCTTTTCACATAGTTCTTAATACACATCCACTTTCCTTTGTGTGCTCTTTTTCAATTAAGCCTCTTATTAGGTCTTTAAGGTATCTATTCAAGATTTATATACTTTATCAACAAAATCAAGATTATATATGGTTATATAAGGTTTAAATGCACTACCTTAGGTGAATGGAAACAAATAAATTCATTGGTTTCCCAAAATTTATCAACAACCCTCAATTAGCTTAACTCTCCTTTGTAGGTCTGTAGGCCTAACTCTACTATTGTAGATCAAATTTCAAAATGAGTTTATTTGAATCTTAATAACATCTCAAAAAAGTGTAATTAGATACATCTAACATGTATCAACCTTAAACTAGTCCCAACAATCCTTAAATCTTCAAATTCACACTTAAATCCTTACTTTAAGGTTTAGAAAACATAGAATTACAAGGTATAATCAACTCAGTCTACCATAATTCATTCTTCACGACACCTAGGCACTTTATTTCTTTTAGAAAACATGAAAAACAATATTTCATAACTATTCATGCAATTTCATGAATTTTATATGGTTGAAATGAAATATATGAGCTTTTTTGTGAAGATTAGGGTTTCATAGAGTCCCTTAAACACGAGAGCTTGCAACTAATGGTTCATCAAACTCATTTAGTATTTTAGACTCAAATAACTTCCATGAGGACCTTAATTCATATTTACACCTATTAAAATCTTCAAAATTATCTCATGTATGACTTTGAATGTCTTTGGAGAGGACTGTGTGCACAAAAATCAGTCAAAAACAAAGATTTAAAGGGGTTTCAAACACTTGGAGGTTAGAACCATAAAATATATAAATGTATATTCTTATATATTATATAAAAACATAAATACATGAGAATAGATATTTATCATAGTCAAAATATTTAATATAACTTAGAATAATTACTAAAATACTTTCAAATTTATTGACAGACTAAAAGACATAGAGATACAGGGAATTTAAGCATCAAAAGAGACACAATTACTTTTAACATAATTGAGTTATCATTCATAGTATTATAATATATCCTTTATAATAGACTTCAATCAAAACTAAGACCTATTAAATATAAAATATACAAATATGTATTCAAACCTTCTATATGGTCCCAACAGACTGTAACATACTCTCTTATATTTACTTCCTCTAACCTCAATAATGAATAAAATAGACCTTTTATGCCTTCCTTGGTCCTTGGTAGTCCTCCTCCTTTACTAGGGTCAAAGTTATCAGATTTTTAAAGCCACAAAAATCTTGAAATTGAATTTTTTTATGAGATTCTCTTCAACAACCCTGTGTTAAGTTTGGAAAATGGCGTAATTTGCATTATCTCTACGTTGGAATGGTCTTTGTTTAGTCCTTTGGATAAATACTAACTTATTAAAAGACTAGATGCTCCAAGACACATTATAAGTCCCCTAATATTTTATACAAATCATCATGTCATATGATTCATTACAAATATGCATGTATTTACAATAAAGACATTTGATTTTTTTTAATTCAAAATTTTTGGAGGGAAACTCTCCTAAGACCTTCAAATGAATTCTATGACCTAGTAAAGGCTCTAATTGCCTCAATAAAATCTTATTGAGACTTATTATACCTCCTAAGACTCTTTATAGTTGAAATTATTAATCAAGATCATTTATACATTCTTGCAAGATGCTCCTACATCATAGGGCATATAAGCATTACCAAGAGCTAGATGATAAGAAAAAGGTAACACAAACTCCACCTACCATTTCTACTACAAAGAATCCATGCATAATAATAAAAACAATAACCACATTGGTGCCACCTCATATTTTAGCTTTGATGGTAACTCCAACTCAATCAATGAGTGCATCATTGAGTATAACTCTAGTTATCATATTATCAAGCACAAGCACAACTACAATTTCGATGATAATTTTGAGAAACATTAAGTAAGAAATGATTTACCTCAAAGGCTATTTTGAATGTATCAACTATAAACAAATAGTTAAGTCCTAGTTGTGTCTATATTGTAATTGACTAGATATTTTTTGTTATCATGCACATGTTGCATGACTGAGATATCTATAAGTTATTAACATGTATCTAAGACTTATCATATAGTCTATTAAGATGTAATCAAGTGTTCTAAGCTTGGAGGATGAGGCAACCCCTTCCCAAAGTTATTTATATACATGTATAACCCTCTTTTCAAAGGGTCAAAGTTTTGGATGAATATATAATAATAAATCAATAAATTTATTGTCATGCAACTATGTTTATTCTTTCTTCTTCTATCTCTATGTTAATAAATTTAAAGTTTTTTTGTCTGTATTGATTCAATTATTCTAGTGTGTGCCAATACTATGGATTAATTTGATTATTTTATTAATGAATATTAGTCTTATATGTGTAATAACTATTGAATATTGATAGATTTCATTAATATAAGTAGTTAGTACAAGCTAAATCGATAATCCAAGGTGTGTAGAGGTATCTCCTTTGATATAGTCTTTTAGGTGTGAGACACAACTACCCTAGATAAATTCTTGGGCTGAACTATAATCTTTTATATAAAGGTGTGAAGTAAAAACCTTTAGTTGAGAACATTAAGCATCCTATATCTATTATCCTAGACTTATAACTATGTTTGTTTGTGAGTATGCAAAGGCTGCAAACAATAGACACTAGTTCTAGAGATACTTATCCACCAAAGAAATAACCTTAAAAATTCCTTTTCAAAGACACAAAATATTCTTTTCTATCTTACTCTTCCTTTTGAGTTTCTTTGAGATATTCCCACCATAGAATAGTTATCCACCGATCTAACTCACCTAGTTATTTACCATTTTTATTAAAATACACACATCCACCCACAAACCTAGTTAAACAACCCATAGGCTCAACCTAATATTCCACCAGATTAATGTTTTAACTATATACCTTTAACTTGTGCCCTAGAGTAGAACCTAGTTCCACAGAGATCCCAAAATTTTAGAGGCTATTTCATTTAAAACTCTTTGAGGTAAACATAAAACCACATATAAAAAAAAAGATAGCACTAGAAAGAGGGCACACTTATGTGTTTTCATAATAAATAGGGGCCAATTAGATTGGCACCTAGGGGATTAACAAGGTTTAGGTCCCAAACCATCCTTTTGGTTTCACCACATTCAAATTCTAGGAGGCCTAGACCCATACCTATCATCCCTGAGGTGTGTAGAGCATGAACACCTTGTCTTGTAATAAATGTCTTGATTATCAACCTTCTTATGGCTCAACCCTGGTTAATCAGATCCACCACTACCATCCCTAAGGACCAATATGATCTTATTACTGTAGTGTTTTTATGAAGAGATGCCACCAACAATACTTTAACTTTGGCATTCCAAGAAACTATCAACATTGACAAGTAGCTCAATCCACATCTTATCCCTCATAATAAATGAGGTCAAAAATTAAACAATTGAATTCCATCCTTGAATATAATTTCATGCATGAATCAAAATTCCCTTGTATTCAATTGGAATCAATTGTTCACTTTACCTCCCATGACACAACAAATAATGAATCAAAATTAATATTTATTAAAAAATTAGACACAAAGTAGTGGGCAATAGTAAAATCAACATCAGACTCATACTAATATAATAGTCACTTAGGGTTTTGACACCAACAAAGTTGAATTGGATTCTAAACAAAGAATGGTTTAGAAGCTAAGTAATGATTTATTAAATATACAAAAGAAAATGGGTAATAACAATAATCAAAATTACAATCATAATTTTTCCTTTCTAATATATAACATTCCTTTCAATAGACCCACTAATAATGCATAACATTAACAGTCTAAAATGCTGACAAAAATCAATATCATGGAAATAACTTTGCCCAATTGGTTCAA
Organism: Torreya grandis; assembly: GCA_037957365.1. NCBI lineage: Eukaryota > Viridiplantae > Streptophyta > Pinopsida > Cupressales > Taxaceae > Torreya > Torreya grandis. Next base: position 8,143,441 of record JARHVA010000026.1, on the reverse strand, counting down.
GGTCTATAACACATCATAACATGGAGAGTTAGTCTATATATATTTCACACAACCTTTGAAATATTCTAAAGAGAGATGATCAGACAAGATCAAATGATGTGTCCTCTAGATGTCCCTCATGAATCTAGCCCTTCAAGTTTAACTATGGTCTTTGATAACTATGAGTCCTCCTTCCCCAATGAAGATGAAAATATCCCAGAGGATAATTTTGATGAAGTGTAAGCATTCTTGTTTTTTAATAGAAACAATTATAATTTGAGGAATAAATAGTCCTTCACTACCTCTATTCCTCCAAATAATATAATTAACCCTCCAAATACTAAAGCTAACATCAATCCTCCTCCCCCCAAAGGGAATGATCAACCTTAGATAGAGAGGATCATAATAAAATAGGATACAATGTTGTTGAGGATATGAATAAAATTAAGGCCAACATCACTCGTCATGAACTAAGATAAATCATAGAGTAGAAGGAGCTTTTATAGAAGTCCATCATAGGAAGGTCTATTGCAAAAAAGTCCTAGACAACCAACACTAATGTTATAGACAAAAGCAATCCTGAAGTCACCCCTTTCTTGTTAACCATTCAAGCATTTGGCAAGAATATACGCAATTGATTGGTAGATTTTGGAGCTTCAATAATAGTAATGCAAAATTCCCTTTATCAATTGCTTAGATTAACACCAAATCCATCTAAAAGGATTGTGTCACATCTAGATTAAATAATAGTGCCTATATTTGGAGAGTTTAATGATATGAAAATTTAAGGTGCCTCAAAACTTAGAGTACAGATGACTATCAACATCTTGGTAGTGGATATTATTTAAGGGTATGGGTTGTTATTGGGTAGAGATTGGTTAAAAATGTTAAATGGATATCTTTCCATAGAATTTTCACATATCTAGTTGCTTTGGAGAGGCATAGCCAACAAAATAAGGATCGATTGAGAGCCAAGAATGAAGCATCTTCCTATAGAGTATAATACCACCAATGAATAGATAAGTTATAAATCTCCTATTTTTGGAATTTACATATTTTCCATTAATCATAAAGCACCAAAATAAATTTGGGGCCCTTCCTAATTATGGACCCTCTATTTTGATGGAGCGAGATCTAAGAAAATATTAGGTGTCAGTATCGAGCTGATCAATCCAGAAGAAAAAACTATTGGCAACATATATGCTCTAATTCCCATGCGCTGACAACAAAGTAAAATTTGAAGCCATGATTATGGGATTATAGTTTGCCCTCAAGAACAATTCCAAAGAATTACTAGTATATGGAGATTATGAACTCATTATTAACCAAGTCGTAAATAAATATCAATGTAACTTATCATATTTGAAGAAGTAAAATCATAGATCATAGGATCTAATTAAATCATTTAAAGCTTTCAACATAGTATCTATTCCAATAGAATAAAATGGAGTTAGTCATTCACTAGCCACTTCAGTAGCAAATTTGGCACCCATATAGGAGTAAAAAATCCATAAGTTCTTCATTAAATTGGTACCTTGTCCTTTAGAATGAGACAATTTTGAAAATTTTTAAGTTTTTGATGATGATCAACAAATTGGCCAAATTTTGACAAATTCAGGACAATTAGAATCTCACATAATTGATGATGAAGAAACAAACCAAAGGTGCCATGAAGAATTGGATGAAAAAGGTGTTATCTAGCTAAAAGAGAATCATCTCCCATTAGGGATGGTCACCCTATAAAGGACCTTCCATAGAGATCCTCAAGCCTAATCACAAAGGCAAATTAAGGTTAATGAATCTAAATTTATCTCATAAAATGTTGGTGATGAAAGAGACAAATAATTCATCAATATTGGCTTAAACTACACACTAGAATAAGGGTAAAAGGTCAAGGAGTTGATTATTCGGGGTAAAGATTTAATTGCATGGACTTATAATGATTTAAGTATATTCAATCCTAGGGTCATTATCCACACAATTCCACTCAAGCCTAATCATAAACCATTTAGGAAAAGGCAAATGTTGGTTAATCTTATCTTAGAACCACTAATTTCGAAGGAAGTGGAAAAGATGCTAAGTGCTAAGATAGTTTTTCCTATTAGACATTCAACTTGGGTGGCCAATATAGTTTCAGTTAGGAAAAAGAGTGGTGAGATCAAACTTTACATCAAATTCAGGAATATGAAAAAAGCTTCAAAGAAGGATAATTATCATTTACCCTCCTTACATGAGGTAATACAAAATGTGAGTGGGTTTGAAATGTTATCTTTTTTAGAGGAATTTTTGGGTTACAATCAAGTACTAGTCAAATCAGAGGATAGGATGAAAACAACATTTACTATAAAATGGGGAACATATGAATATAAGCAAATGCCATTTGGGATGATCAACATTGGAGCTACGTTTTAGAGAGTAATGTATCATGCATTCTAAGGATTGACAGTGAAGTGCATAATTATATACATGGATGATCTACTTATTTTTTCTAAAAATAGAGCTAATCATATCAACCATCTTTAGTCTATTTTTGAAATATGCAAGAATTTTGGGGTATCGCTTAACCCCAAGAAGAGTATATTCAGTGTTATCGATGGCAAGCTTCTAGGTCACATTATTACTAAGGATGGGATCACTTTTGACCTAGATAGGATCTAGGGGATTTCAAAAATAATGTTTCCAAATTAAAAAAGGAGATCATGTAAAGAAATTTATATCCAGATTTGTAGAGATTTTTAGACCCTTGAGTGCAATGCTCAAACAAAACACCAAAGTGTAATGGAAACTTGAAGCTCATAAGTCATTTCAAGACATAAATAAGGCTATTTTTCAAGCCCCTATGCTGGTAAGCCTAGATTTCACTAAAGAATTTTTCTTGAACTCATTTGTCTCAGAACATACTATTACTACCATACTTACATAGAAAAGGGAAGAAATTGAACATCCTATTGCATTTATGAGTACTAATTTGAAATATGCAAAGCTAAATTATTCCCTTATTTAGAAGTAAATCTTTGATCTTATCAAAGTAGTTAATAAGTTTAGGAATTACATTTTTTGAAATAAGACCATTGCCATAGTAACAAATCCCATTGTCAAGCTTATGCTAGGATAAAATGCATTGGGGGAGCATACAAGTAAATGGATGGAAAAATTATAAGAATTTGATATTGAAATTAAACCTACCAGGATTGTTAGAGGAAATGACATTATTTAATTAATGACTGAACTAAACCCATGCATCACCATTGAAGAGGTTTTACAAACACAAGTATCCCAAGAAGATTGGTATTCAAGTATTATTTAGTTCTTAATCACTAGAACATGCCCTCAATAACTCAAAAGAGAGAAAATGAGAGATTTAAGGCTCAAGGATGCTCATTACATGATAAAGAAAGGAGTCCTCTACAGGAAGAATTATGAAGGAATTTATCTAATATTTGTGTCACATGGATAAGTTAAAAAAATCTTAGAAAATATACATCAAAATATAGTAGTGACCATCCATCTGATAATACTATAACCCATAGAATAATTAAAAATGGGTTATTACTGGTTAACGATTTTATGGATGCTCACTTCCATATGAGGATGTGCCATGAATGCCAGGTTTTATAAAAAATAAAGGTACCCACAACAATATCGTTATAGCCTATGATTGAAGGTAGGCCATTCACCCAATGGGGCTTAGACTTCATCAGTGTTATAAACCCAAATTCCTCAACTGGACACAAATTTATGCTCATTGATATAGATTATTACACTAGATGGACTGAGGTAGAAACTACCAAGAAATCTAGAGCCTAAAACATGATAAGTTTTCTTGAAGAACATATCACAACTAGGTTTGACACCCGCATCTCTTTGGTTTGTCATAATGGGCCAAAATTTCAATCAGTTGAGTTCACTAAATGGGCCCATGATAATTAGAACATAATTAGATCATCCTCTAATCACCACCCACAAGGGAACATATTGGTTGAGTCAATCAACAAGAACCTCATAGACACTATCAAGAAGTTAGCTATAGATAAACTTAAGGAGTGACACCTCTTATTAAAATATGAAATTTGGGTAGACCAAACTATGCATAAATAGGCTCTTAAAGCTTCACCATATCTACTAGTTTATGACAAACATCCAATGTTCCTAATCATGCTAAAATTTCCAATATATTAGTTTATGTAAGAATACATGGAGCCCAATGATAAAATAGAGTCTAAATTTCTGGATATCATTAAAATGGAAGACTCTATGGATAAAGTGTTTCAAAACTTAAGAAAATATCAGGATGTGGTCAAAATGTGGTTTGACAAGAGAGCGAAACTCAAAGCATTCAGGATCTCTAACTTTGTACTACTATGGGACAAAGCCCATGAGAAAAAAAGGAATGCATGACAAGTTTACCTTGCTTTGGATAGGACCATATCAGATTTCCAAGATCTTGGGTAATAATACATTCTAATTAAAAGATATTCAAGGCAATGATTTGACATATCTAGTTAATGGATAGTTTTTAAAGAATTACTTAATGGATGCCACATTTGGAGAAGTCTATGAGTAACAATGGACGTCCTAGTAGATATAGGAGTAGGTTAGATTTGCTTCATTAGTTAATTTCTTGCTTTCATTCATTTGTTTTTATTAGATAGGTTCATGTGTTTTAGATTAGCCTTTTTTTATTTTTAGTAGTTTTCCTACTTTTTAGAATAGTTTTATTTTGATTTCATGATAGTCAAAGATTGGTCAATCCTAGTATAATCAAACCATGATTTGAGGTTTTTTGAATCTAAATCAAATCAATGGGTATTACATACTATAGTTCAGAATTCTTGATCCCGATAAGAAATGAGAGAGTTAGCCATGAACATATCCTAAAGATAATTACATCATCAGGTATGTAAAAGTTTCTCTCATAGTTTTATGCAAATTTAGAAAACTCTCCTTATCCCCTTGGGTCAAATTCACAAAAAATGTTAATACTCATTTAAGGTAATAATTATGGACATGGGTAAGAGTTGGTAAGGATATTTTGATTAAACTAAAATTTTACTAATAAAATATCATTGTGGTCACCTTATTCCCTCTTTCATAATTAAAATAAATAAAATTTAAAAAAAGCCATAATCCAAAAGTCAAAAAGAAAATCAAAAGATGATTCAAAGCCTGCATGATGAAATAAGATCAATGTATCATGCATAATGGGAAATGTGAAGAAAGGAGGAATAGGTGATCAAAAGTATCTTTATCAGGGCTTTGGATGCCTAGCTAACAATAGAGTAATGCTTGAGCTCCCTAATGTCTGTGCACCTAATGCCTAATCAAAGTGAAACCTATGACTCACCCCCACGTCTATGCCTAAAACCCTGAGACAATGGATAAAGAATATCAATTTTCACACATAGATCCAAAGTGTAAGCAAATTCGATATGTTGTATATGAATATTAAGAGTCTATTTTCATTTTTGATGTAATCATTTATTTTGGGATGAATTTATGGTTGATATTGGGATTGTAAAACCATGGGTTCTTGGTTCTTGAAAACTTGGGAGTATTCACCCCTGTGAGTCACCATTTGTTGTATTCAATACACCCCACCTTGTATTTTTATCTAAAAATAAGGGACCTCCTTATTTTTTTGGGAAGTATGAATATTTTATCTAGGTATTTATGTATTTTTTAAGAGTTATGATGGTTAATATTATCTATAGAAACTTGGTGCTTTGAACATTGAATCATGTTTGGGTATACTTATTTCATTTATAAGGACTTGTTCAAACTAACCTATTAATGAAAAGATGGAAAGAATGTATTTGCATGACATAAATTCACATTACTTAATTCAAAGTATTTAGTCTTTGGTAAGTTTAGTGTTTGATGACTTCATTTTAGAAGCTTTCCCTCTAGAAACTTTTCTTTAGTGAGTTTCTCTTCAGAGACTTCACTTCATTAGAAACTTTTCTTCGATGAGTTTCTATTCAGAGACTTCACTTCATCAAAAAAATTTCTTCAAAATGATTCTTTTTGGAAACTTTATCATCGATAATTTTGTTTTAGAAAGTTTCTAGCTGGTAGATTTTAATTTCAGAAGTTTCTTCTTTGAAGACTACTCATTTGAAAACTTTTTCATCAGAAGCTTTGTGTTGGAAACTTTATGTTAGCATCTTTTCATTTCATATGTTTTTTCTTTGGAGACTGTTCATTCAAGAACTTTTTCATTGAAATCTTTGTGTCAAAAACTTTCATTTTGGATACTTCACTTCAAAAACTTTGTTTCAGAGACTTTTTATTTTGGAAGTTTTCTCTTCGGGAACTTTATATGTGACTAATTTTACCTGAACCAATATTCTTAAAGAGTTCTTAGTCATCATAAACTTTGTTTTAGAAACTTTGGGATAAAATATTTCAAAACCAATCTTTCTGAAGAACATTATAAATTCATAGTTTTTTAGCCCAAAGGTAAAGTTTGACTTCTCTTGACTAGAATACATAATGATAAATGACAAAATATGAAAGGTAACACCATGGAACCTTGAATGACAAGGCATCCTATGAGGCATGTACACTAGGACATGGTGGTCAAATTTAAATTGAATGAAGGTGATGAACTCATAGACATTGGTGATTAATGGTGCATGAACTAGAAATCAATGCATAAAGATATTAACATTGTGCCCCCATCTAAGTTCACATCATTCAATTTTCAAGAGCTCAATTAAAATTTGACCTTCAATAATATCAAAATTCCTAATTATGACTAGATTGATTTGTATTCCATGCCATTCAATTTAATACATGCCATTTTAAAAAGCTTTAAGTGTACCAACATCCACCAAACTACTATGACATCATTATCTAGGTAATACAAAGGATCCCAAACACCTTCTAGGTTTTCCATCAAGGATTCCATAGTGTATTTAGACACAATGTTTGATTCTAATGTATTTGATGGTCTTTATCCTGATTACTTAGCCTTATGAGAAGCTATGGAGAATATACTCTTTTGTACCAGAGGAAGACATTTTATCTAAGGATACGTAGTTAGTGAAGGACCTTCTTATATTCAAATGACAAGACCTAAATTATACAACTAATAATCTATAGGTTATGCCATGCATATACTTACTGTGAGGCCTCTTCTTCAAGGAAAGAATATCAGATGATAGTTACCTTTACTATGTCGATAATAATATAGTTGTCACATATATATTAGGGGATGTATTTAATAGGTATTTAAGTCTACCCATCCTAGATATCATGTTCAATTTGCATACTATCATTACCTAGAAGAAATATAATAATGTGGAGAAAACACTAGCAAGGTGGCTTCTCCCCAAAGAAATATTACTCTAAAAGAACATGTCAAGAATCCTATTCTCATCACCTAATTTAAAATGGGGATTTGTGTGGGAATGGAACTATTAAGTCAAATTTGTGGCCATGAAATCATATACTTCCTGATTCTAGAATGGGTTCCCTTACTAGCTTACTAATTACCTCAGAGCATACCTACACTTTTAGATAAGTAATCAAGACTCACCTCTAGGAATAAATATTACATAAAGATAGGAGGCTACTTGGAGGAAATTTTAACATGATGTCCTATCTATTAGACACAGTCATGGGGATAGTATACAGGCATAATGAAGTCTTATGGGATCCCAACATAGAAGTTATCAAGAACCAAATTTGTGATTACTACTCCTTTGTGCACATATACTCATATGTGAAGAGTATAGCTAAGATTGTTGAGGATATATACCATTAAGTTTAGATGACCATCCATGGTTAGCATTTATCTAGAATCTCACACAACATCACTAAAACACTTTCCAATAATATGGGAGACTATTGGATCTATCCCAACTACACTATCATCATGGTTCTTGGCCACAAGGTGGATCCTCATCAGCTCCCTATGTTTGTTCCAAAAAAATTAGATGAACAAGAGATTGTATATCAGATATGGAATTACATTGATGAGGAATTAAAAAAGAATAATAAGGTAACATTCCAAGGCTCCCACATCACTATTAAGAGAATGCAATACACAATATATAGGTAGTTAAAGGAAGTTATAAATTCTAAGAAAACATATGCATTGCCTACTCTCCCTCATAGAGATTGGGACCCTCATAAGAAGCTTTATAAAAAGATTCACACCCTTGGCCTTGCTTACAAACATGAGCTAATGGATTATGCTTTTCTATTTTTGAATGCCAAGAATGATGAAGAGGTGAAATAAATGCAATAAATATAGGTTTGATTGAGGACCTATTGAGGGTGATATAGGTATAACCCTCTCACACTTAGTGAGGCAAAGTTTAAGATCCTACCTCTTAGAAGATGGAGATATTTTGAATTTTAGAGTGGTAGGCCATATCAGTAACCAAAAGAAGATGGAAAAGATCCTTAAGGTCCATTCATAACTCAAAACCAACCATAGGACCATGAGTAGTTAGTATATGAGGCATTAATTATTGGAGGGTAGGATGAATAAGAAGAAGAAGTGTCTACTTATATAAAAATGAAATAAGATCAAATGCTCCCAATTCAAACATCAACTATTGAACTAATAAAGGTTAAATAAGATTTGAAAGAGGAATTGATTCAAGGAAGAGAATATGCATAAAGGGAAGAAGTTGAGATAATTTACTTGGAATCCTCTAATGAAGAGGAAATAATGGCTTCAACAACCCCAACACAAAGCATCATTCCCCCTTATCTTCCCTAACAAATTATAATTCCACAAGCTAGCAAAGCAACAAGGTGATATCAAAGGAAGCCAAATGGGATTAGAAAGTTAAACCCACCCACACAAGCACTCAAGGAGGCATAACCCTCATTATAGGGTTAACCAACACAAGAAGGGGATAAGGAGGAGTTAAAACAAGCCAAGGTCTTAAGCCCACAAGCACTAAAATCTATGGCACCTCTCACTAGTGAATCATTTGGTAAGGGTCCTCTTCTTACAACTCCCTTACACCTTTCTCCTTTGATGTCATTAACCACAATTTTAACCATCCCTCCACAAATTATTTATACGTTCATCCCTATTCAAGAACTTTTTATGGGTCTCTTTTTTATGCACCCATCTACTAATCCACCTAGTGCCACTTAACCTACTCCACCATCCACTACTATAGTTTCTATTCCTTTAGTGTCCATCCCATCAACCATAGCCCTATCCATTCCATCTATCAACCAATCTATCACTCTAATTATTATTTCTTCTACCCAATTAGATTCACCTTTGCATTTTTAACACTAACCTCCACAACTAAATTAGTAACCACCAAAAGGGCTCCAAGGAAGTAACCAATCTTTGTTGTGCATCTAATGCCACAATTTGGAAACATAGACTAGTCTAAAATAATTTGGCCATCAATGCCCAGTCCTTCCTCTAAAACTAAGCTTGAGATTGAAGAGCATGTGCAAGTAGAAGCTTAGATATTATATCCTTTGAAGCTCACTCTTCCATATTGGGATAAGGAGTTAGGAGCTTTAGCCTCTAAGAGTCCCAATCTAAAGTTCACTAAACTTCTAATGGTGAGTTCATTATTTGATAAGGCTAAAACATCAGTATAATAAATCAAGAAGAGGAAGATAGAGGATAACTCTAATATAAGTTTAATCATAGAGGAAAGGGAAGAGGTTTACTCCCTTTCAAAGAGACAAAATAGTCAAAAGGGTCAGTCCCCATACATGGAGACCCATATTGAGACAATATTGGACATACATGAGGGAATGGATATGGATAAACAAGAGCTTAAAGAAGAGTAGAAAAATATCAAAGATCAACAATAGGTAATATGAGTACCCTAAGGTATTTAACATGATGTACATAATGCAACACTCAGGTTGTATGCAATTCTAGATTCCATTCATTCTTTGAGAGTCAATTTGGCTCCCCATATTAATCTAGAGGAGGCTTAGGATTAGGTATCATCCTCTAAAGCTCTAGTGAACAAACTAGCTGAACAAGAGAACTAGGTCGAGCAAATTTTGAGTGAGATTGAATTGACAACAATTCAAAACAATAGAGGGAAGTTGATGAATCAAGTTACATATGATTAGATGATACAACAAAAATGATTGAAATAGTGTTTACAAGGTCTAAGCTTGGAGGATATCGAATCAAAATTGAGTACAACTAGGAAAAACTTGATAGAGCTATAAGTATTTTTGGTTGGATTTAGAGCCACCAAAATAAAACATGCTAAAATAATGAAATGGATAAGTAAGGTGACTAGGTTTCATCTTCTAGACATGAACCTAAGTTATGCATAGAATACTAAGGCATATAGGTATTACCAAGACCTATATTCTAAGAAGAAGGTAACACAAATGCCACCTTCTAGTTCTACTCCATAGATTCCACCTAAAACAACAATAACAACCACATCAATGCCACATCACACTTTAGCTTTGATGATAACTCTAGCTCAATGAATGAGGGCATCACTGAGTACAACTCTAGTTACCACATTGTCAAGCACAATCACAACTACAATTCCAATAATAATTTTGAGAAACATTAAGCAAGAACCAATTTAGATCAAAGGCTATTTTACATGTAGTGATTATAAATGAATAATTACATCCTAGTTTCATCTATATTATAATTGATTGGATCATTTTTGTTAGCATTCACATGTTTCATGACTTATATATATATATATGTATATATATATATGTATATATATATATATGTATATATATATATATATGTATATATATATATGTATATATATATATATGTATATATATATATGTATATATATATATATATATTATTAACATGTAACTGAAACTTATCATATAATCTATTAAGATGTAATCAAAGTGTTCTAAACTTGGAGGATGAGGTGAACCCTTCCCCAAGTTCTTTATATACATATAAAACATTCTTTTCAAAGTGTTGAAGTTTTGGATGAATATACATGAAGAAATAAAGAAATTAATTATCATGCAACTGTGTTTGTTATTTATTATTCCCTCTCTGTGTTAATGAATTTTAAAGTTTTTATGTGTGTATTGATTCAATTATTCTGATGTGTGCCAATTCTATAAATGAATTTGACTATTTTATTAATAAATATTAGTCTTAGATGTGTAATAGCTATTGAGGATTGATAAATTTCATTAATATAATTAGTTATTACAAGTTGAATTGATAATCTAAGGTGTGTAGAGGTATCTCCTTTGATATGTCTTTTAGGTGTGATCCATAGCTATCCTAGATAACTTCTTGGGCCGAACTATAATTTCTTATATAAAGGTCTGCGATAGTAGCCTCATGAAAAGAAACCTTTAGTTGAAACCATTAAGCATCTTATATCTATTATCCCAGACTTCTAATCATGTTTGTTCATGAGTGTGTAAAATATTCAAACAATAGACACTAGTTCTAAAGATAATTTTCCATCAAAGAAATAGTCTTAAAAATTCATTTTCAAAGACATAGAATCTTCTTTTCTACCTTACCCTTCCTTATTTTTGAGATTCTTTAAGATTTTCCCACCATAGAATAGTTTTCCACCTATCCAACTCACCTAGTGATTTACCCTTTTTATTAGAATCCATTCATCCACCCACAAACCTAGTTAAATAACCCACAAGCTCAACCTACTATTCCACTACCTAGTTGTTTTAACCATATGCCTACAACTCATGCCCCAAAGTGGGACATAGTTCTATAGAGATCCCAAAATATTAGAAGCTACCTCATTTAAAACTCTCTGAGGTGTGCATCAAACCCACATCAATAGGTTCTAATAAATCTGAGAAATGCCTAAGAGTCTCCATAATTTTTTTGAATCAATCAATGCAAATAGATTATATGATTAAATATTAGTCATGCCTAAGTATAATTTGTTTCTAAAATAAGTCTAAGTAATAATAAAATGAGAATGATATGAGTTGTCATTCCATTTGTTAATCTAAGTAACTTGAGTCATATAACATGTGCCCATATATCATGATATCTATAAAATTATGAGCCTATGCCATGCATATGTCCCATTGTAATATCATGTGTAATATTATTTTTTTAATATTGTAATAATCTAATAAATATGTGAAATATCTTATAATATATTGATGATGAAAAATGTCATGTCAAAAATCAACCCTTTCATCTATCTTGAAGGTTAAGGTATAATCATACCCATCTAATCATAAGGGTCTAAAGAATAAAATTGATTTTATAGATGTGTAAAAAGGTTTTTAAAATTATCTAGTAAATAAAGATAAAGATAAATATTGGGTAATGCTCAAGTAATAGTCAAAAATTGAATATCACTAAAATATCAAATAAAAGGAATAATATTAGAAGCATGTAATCTAACTTATCCAATAGAGAAGACCTATAAACAAGACAATCTCTTGAAGGAAAGATATATGATCCTTTAAATTCTATTTACTTAAATTGTTTATAACTCCTTGAGTTCTCTTTAAGCTCAAAATAAGTCCAAAAAAAGAAACAAAAAAATTAAAAGATGAAAAAAATAACTAAAAATGAAAACCAAACCACATAATAGAAATAAAGACTAACATAACTTAAGAATTCAACAAACTGCCTATAAATAAAGAATTAATCTCTAAACTTCAAACAAACTATCAAGTAACAACCTATATGAAACAAGAAATAAGCAAAATAACATTCTCAAATATAATCGTAACTAATAATTAAATTTAAGTTTGATATAAAATACTAATCTAAGAACACATAGAATAAAAGATTAATATAAACATACACATAAATCTAATTATAAAATTATCAAAATTAAGTAAATTAATATATATATATATATATATATATATATATATATATATATATATATATATATATATATATGAGACTATTATCTCTAACTTATAACCCAATTATGTTATTAAAATAAAATAACTAAATCCAAAGGCTTAATCTAATAAATGAAAGGACCAAAACAAAGATTCTAGGTTATAAATGACTTAACAGGTAATAAATGATCTATTATTTTTAAAACTAATGAAGAAATCATAAATAAACTTAAAGAATAATAATATTGAAAATGAAACAATGGTAATTATGTGAAAAAGAATTACAAACTAAATGAAGTAGTAAAAGAAAGAGATTAAAAATCTATTCTAATATAAAAGAAATAAATTTAAGCTAAAGCAAATTTAAATCTTAGGTGAAAAAATAGAAGAGAATCCAAGTCTTAAATAAGAGTAGTCTTAGCATAAATTTGGAAAAATTTATTTGAGAAACAAGCTTTCAGTACTAACAATCTTTAATAAGATAATTATTTACAATTGACAGATCAACAAATATCACATAAAATGAGGTGTTCATCATTATTCAGATCAAGCATTTTAGATTCTATACATATCACTACATTTTTTCAATTATCATAAGATATTAGGCTTGATAGACTTCAAATTATCAATTTATAAACCAAACAAAAAACCTAGATATCCCTGTGCTAAACAAGTGATTACTTCACCATCAGAGAATGCATTTTTTGATCTATCTATAAATGACTATTTAATCTCAAAGATTATATGCATAGAGAAAAAAGTAATATGGTAACTTGAATAAATTAGAGCTCTTCAATGTCTATTATGTTTTGTCCCTTTGTGTTTGATCCATTTATAAAGTAATCTTTGGAGATAATTACAAAATAAGTTATAACTAACTTATTAGTTAGTTATTGTTAACTTTAATTAAATTTTAAAAAGTTAATTAGTTAACTATAGATAAAAAATTAATTTTAGACTATTAAAGTTTAAAGAAGATCAAATCAATTAAATGATAGACCAATAACAACTCTAACAGGTGGGGTCCATGACTCATTAGAATATAATAAATAAGCATTTAAATATACATGACATTCACAATAACTACTAACAACTAAATAAACTTAAATACTTAAAATATCAAATACCATAAGCATTACATATAATTTCAATAAATATCTAACATTCCATTATGTATAAAAAAGTAGTGTCATGTCTATAAAACTATTAAAATTATATGTATAAACTCAAAGTATCACCATATCACAATAGTTTTCAACAAGTCAAAGTCTAAATATTCAACATGAAAAAAAAATCAATCTGAGTCTGAACTAGAAGTTAAATCAATAAACAGAGCTCCTTTATCAATCTGGTACTCCATGTACTCCATAGTTGTATTAAAAATTTCCACCAATTTTGTTCCCTCATAATCATCAACTTCCAACTTGACATTTTTCAATTACCTAATCATTAGAGGTTGGGATATAGGGCTATTATGACATTTCCTACTTAAAGAAGCAGGTCTTTCAAGTTTAAAAGAGGGCATCTTAGTATTAAGAGGTATAATTGAATGAATATACAATTTGGTTATGGATTCAAGCACCTTTTATGTTTGGTGAGGTAATGGAGCATTATGCAGATTAGGTTTAGGTAATGAATCATTATGTGGATCGGGTTGAAAAATAATGTGCATATGATGAGAAGACTCACTTGGAGTACCTAATCCATAAGGATGATATCTTCCATAAGCTTTTATCAAACATATATTACTCTAAAAACACAAAGAACTAGTTGGAAATAAATCAAGCACATTTCAAAATATGGGATCAAAAGCTTAAAAGTGAGTGTATATGTGAGTTCCATGGTTAAATGGGTAAGTAAAAGTGTTAACAACCCTATGACCATGAAAATATTGGCCTAAAAAACTAATTCAAGGAGGGCCCTCAATATGCTATTCATCGCCTTGAACCCATGCATTTTTACAAGAATTATTTAAATTTGGAGTCCAACTTGACATATTTTAACAAAACAACTAAAACAAGCTTTCCAAATGACTTTATTCATCAAGTACTTTTTATATCCAAAATTTCTATTATTAAAGTATGATCATATAATATTTACATCAAAATGATCAAAATTATAACATTTTGTCAAACATTCTAGCCACACAACCTTCATTGAATCTATAAACTATTGAAACCTTAACAAACTACATCTCAAAATCACCAACTCTTTTAATAATAAAAATAACAATTAAGCTTGACAAATTCCATTTTGACCAAAATATTGAAATTACCATGCATAGAGGAGACCCTTATAAAATCAAATCACGTAAGAAGAAACAAGCTCAATAACCAAATATCATCTCTAGAAATACAGAGACCCTAAAATATTTTACTTAATTATATCTTCCAAATCTAAAACTTGTGATTTTTTATTGAAAACTACATCTCTTTTAATATCTCATAAATGAAAAACATAAATTAAATTTTGACCTCCTTTAAACCATATGACATATCTACTATATAACTAACCTTTTCATAACTCTTAATCAACCTGTATCCTCTTAGGTTAACACTAAAATGCCATTCAAAACAACAACATTACTGTATACCACATAACATTTTCAGAACCCAAGAGATGAATTCAAATAATTACTCATAAAATAACCGTTTGAAACAAAATTTAAAATATTTGTGTCAAAACTAGATTCATTATAAATCATGACCATTTTCAAACCATATTACCACTAAATCTTTCTATATTATTCAAAAATTCCATATGCATGTAAAATTTTATCATACATTCGTAAACATGAACTGCGAGAAAAATTTATTTGAACTATAATGCAAAAAAGACAAAAAAAATATATTCCTTTAAAATATCATTTGAAACTTGTGGAATTTATTAAAAACAAAAAACTACCACATAATGTCAGATAAAATAATCCTTTTTAAAACATATCTGCCATCAAAATCACATTATCAAAACCAATTCATGTATTCGATTAAAAAATAAATACCAATTATATGCATGTATCCTTACTACTTTGAATCAATCATTTGTGCATAATTTATATTGTTAACAAATATTATCAAGGAAACCAACACTTAATCTTATCAACAAAATGGTCTGATCAAAATATTTATGAATTAGAAAGTGTATGCATGATAAAAATAGAAGATTTATCTAAATACTTAAATCTTCCTCATCAAAAAAAACACCAAGAGAATCCAAGTCAAGCCATATCATATCAAAATCAAACTTGAAACCCTTTCCAAATGATCAAAACTATTTGCATGTGTTTGATGAAACAAAATTAGACTACATGTAATTTATTTAAAACTTAACAAAACCATGTCTTCTAGAACTAAGTCAAATTTACAAAAAGAAAAAGCTAATATGTAAATCCATGTATTAAAAATAAAAATCTAAGCCATTCATTACCTATTATCTCTTTGAATCAAGAAAATAATTAAAGTATGCCTCATCGAATTTTCAAGAAAATATTCTTAAATCCCATTGTATTCTCCTCGACCACCTCAATGATGTTTCTCACCAAGGCTTCACTTCAAAAATAAGATTGAAATAAAATGAGATAAGAATAAATAAATTTACCACTTTAATATTATCATAACTAAAACTTACTATTTGAGATGAGATTTATGAGTCACATTGGTTTTCACATCTTCCACCAACTTGCTAACCATTCACATCAAGCTTAGAAACTTACTAAATGACTTAATGAGCTATTTTATTGATAAAAAAACCATCCACCAATCCCACAAAGTAAGGAAAGTACCTAAATTAAATGCTAACAAACCACCAAATACACCAAATCAAACTTTTATCTTGTAATTCATTTATTTCATTCATAACTAAACTACACAAATTCACCATAGTTACCATTACATAAATTAGATTAGGACCTTATTAAATATGATAATTAACCATGATATCATGTTATAAGTGAACCCATAAAAATATATGACTTAAAATCTATGCAATATTAATATTACCACCTAGGTAATAAATTGTAATCACCTAAAAGTGACACTTGAGTGTTAAGAGTGCTACTTGAGACCACTTATCCCTAGCTTAGCCCTAGACCTATATTAGGACCTATTTTCATACTTATCTAGCCTTTGTGTAAGCCAAAAGCATCCCTAGTAATCCTTAAAGTAGTCCTAGACCCTCATTATTGCATCCTAACCCTTCATGCCTTAGGACACTATTGCCATAGTAGGGACAGTAACACCACATGGTGCTAGTGTCCCAATATTATTGATACTATCCTTTCCCTCTATTAGAAGTAACTACTGAGAGGGATGGGGTAAATATATATACAATAATGCATGTTTAATTTTAAAACCATTCCATCATACATTAACTTGATCTATCAACATAAACATGAAAACACATTCATCCAAATAATGAATGAGAGCATATAACACATCAACACATTATCTATGTAAGGAACCCTCTTAGGGAATAAAATCCACTCTCAAGCCTATAAAAACTTAGACTACTTGTCCTATAAGGTATTATAAACTAGAGATTGGTCAACTCTTTTTGACTAGGATTTAGTGAAACCCTTGTTCCACAAGGAACACCTACCCCTAAGATGATCAAGTCCTCATGACCACCTAAAACCTTTATCAAGTCCTCCTAACCAAAGGCCTTTAGTGAAATGCTTGATTAACAAGAATATAATACCCCTAAGGAGAATAAAATCCTTTAGAACATCATTTGAAATGAACACTTCTACATTTGAACTAATGTCTTCAACACCTGATGATGGACCTCTGATAACACAACCTTATTCACACACTTACAATACATCCAAAACCACCTTTTGGATCATTCTACTCCTTATCTCCTCCTCAGATCTTATATAACCACAAAACCTACAATAAAATTTTCACAAAAATAACAACATGACCAAGGGGTCATCCACATAAACCACACTTTGTTCTGCCTCTCAGATCAACCACCAAGATCACACAAACATCTATCCTTTACTCACACTCAAATTATCCAAAACATCCTTTTGGATCACCCTAGACCTATTAAATCATCATCAACCTATAATATCATTATTTTAAACTCATAAACATGACCCATAAGTCATACACATAGTCCTCAAACTGATCTACTCATTAAGACATCCATTGGGCACACGCCCTCTTTTCTTTCCTTCACACCAACACTATCTATGATCACAAAATCCTCTCAAAAATATATAAATCATCACATTTGGTTTCAAATTTTGTATAGTATTTATTAATTATCATGTCCATAATCTTCCTTGTTAGCCACAACACATGCCTTCACTAGGTCACACTTAAGAACAACACACTTTCAAATAGGCCCAAGTCACCTTTTAGGTCCTATAAAGACCCATTCACCTCTTTGAAACTTATTTGAGAAAAATTATAACGTAAGAACACTTAAAAATTCATGTAAACATTCCAAATGACCCCTTTTACATATTCAAATGATCACATTTGACAAAACACTCTTCTGCTAAAGCACAATTTACTCAAATAACATTCTGTGCACATAGTCATCATGAACACATAGTCATCTTCTAAGCCTTTGGTCATAATAAAAATTGATTGATCAAACCTATAAAGACCACAAAGATAATCCTTATAGAGTCTAAAATACTCCCAACTAGCTGCATCATCATGAAATATCAAAATACCATCAGAATGAGCTCAAATACCCTTCTTGGGTTACTTGCAGAACATGCATGAACACACAGTCAAATTTGAACCTCAATATCTTCAAATTTACACAATTTCAAATCTTGAAATATATATTTAAATATGTAACTTGGAGTATTATAAAAATTTAATTTTTACACCATGAGTAAATTCTACATAGATAAAAGGATATAGCATAAAAATAGAGCACTGGTTTTTCCTTTGTTAAATTCAAATATTTGAATTCAAACAGTCACAATTAGACTTCGGTCACCATGCTATCATCCCATGAAATATTAAAATATTGATTACAAATGATACATCAAATTTTTAAATATTTTACTTGATTTAAAAATGATATACAACTATCACTTTGACCTCTTGAATGTAATATGCACTGTTGATCTTGATCAGTATGAACACCTACTCACCGTTGATCCTTGGAAGAAGCTCGATCTTTATCTCTGCTCAATGTTAAACATCAAACACTTTGAAATAATTTCACTCAATACACATTGTTAGATAAATATATATGATTGATCATAAACCATTATATCTCCATCTGGTCCTGATCTTTAACATCATGCAAAATAGACTAAGTATGGGAACCATTGCAATCTACCTGGAAGGCTAACTTTGGACCTCAATAACTTTTGTTGCACTTAGAAGTATGATCTAAAATTTGGATCATATGATCTCATAAAATAGGAGAATAAAACCATGTGTAAAAATTATCATATAACCCTCATTAATATGAGATATAATTCAATAAATATTCTCACTCAAAATTTTCTACCATAGAGCCAACTATGTCAAGAATTGACTAGAAGGCCAAATTTACACATGCATATCTTTTGACGTGCTTCATTTCATGACCTAAAATTTAGTACATATAAAATAGGAATAAAAATAAACAAATTCATATGATTAAATAATTTTTAAATATCCACATGTGTGAGATATTCCATCACTGAATCGATTACTTGGCTCTTTCTTTCCACACACAAATTTGGCTCAGTATGGGAAAACACTGCCAAACTGCTTAGGAGCCCAACTTTGCACTTACATATATTTTATTATAATTCATTAAATCACCTAAAATTTAGTGAATATAAAATAGGAACAAATTTTATCACAACCATATAACCAAATACCCCTGACTCATCCACACATGGTAATAGTGATGTCAACAAACTACCTACTTATATTTTCTTCCACTAGACCCAAAATGTCAAAATGAAAACAATGATTAACTATATGAAATAAAATCATGCACACAAGAAATCAAATCATCATTTAATTTTTATAGGACCCATTACACATTCTCAAATCACCACACTCATCCTTGAACATCTATAACCATGCCAATACTGAAGATCAACCAAGCCTCGTTCAAGCATACTAGGACAATCACATTACACACTTTGTCATTATCAGTTAGACTATCAAGGCACTCCATAAAATAAATTGGACACCTCAATGACATCACCATGACATAACCATGACATCATTGACAACTCTCCAACAATATCCCCCTTTGTCATTGATGTCAATAACCATCATATAATGATATACAACTCACCTTCTTTCTCTCTATTCAAGCACTCCATAATAGGAACTTTCTCCCCAGTTGACACAATGACAAAGTGGGCACCAAATCATCTTGAGGACATAAAAATAATACCAATAGGAGAGTAACACCTTATAAAAATTATACAAAATCCCCCTTACCTTGAGCCTACCTCTTCTTTTCCTTGTCAACTTCCTCTTGCTACCTGCCAATAATCTCTTCAGTCAAACACACCAATGAAGAAAGAACACATAATTATGACTAATTTTGATCAATTCATCATAAAAAACTTCTTTAAATCTCATTTTTATCAAATATCACCACATATTAAATATGACTAAAGCATCTCACATATTCTTCCCCTCACATCATGCAAAGTTCTTCAAGCCATTCAAGCTATTTGAGTTAGATCCTCACAACTCTGTGCATACCACCTTGTAATTATCAACCATGTAATTAAATTTGATGGAAATATTTGGGAAAAATCTAAGAGGGACTCCCCCTAATATTTCTAAGACATTTCATCACTTGAGCATCTTCAGATCTCCATACACCATGAAGAACCACCATACAAGCTTACTAGCCTTCTCTCTCAAACCACCTCAAGGACCACCAAAAAAACATCATGCCACTCACCAAATAGGAAACATGCACTAAACCAACCTAATAACTCTCCTTTAAAAACTCATACCTTTCTCTTTAGGATAAACTAAACAAAAAACACCCTTCTTCTTACTATATCTGTTTAGATTCCTTGTGGCCCTACCTATAAATTGAAAAGCCCACAAATTTTAGTGGACACATATTCAGGACCTAAAAATTAATATCTAGATCAATATCATATTCCACTTAAATCAAACCAAATTTAAATAACTAGATCAACCTCTACAACATATTTCCTTTACAAACTAACTTGCTAATTAGGCCTCCATCTTGACAAAAATGTGAAAATTTTGAAAACCACAAACCTTAAAATCTCTATGAAGCTTGATTTGACAACCTATTTGGACCATTCAGCCTATTAATAATAATTATACCTCAAATCATAAGGCAAACAACTTTTTTAGTATAGCCCAAAACCCTAAAATATCAAAACAAAATAGAGTCAACAAGCCTACTTCTGGTCAACACCTACATTTGAAAATTATTTCACACCTGGAGAAAACCATCACACACTTATGTACCAAAAAGTGAGCTTTCAATCCTTTAGGAACACATACATCCTATAACCCATTTTAGGCTTGCTTGCCCTTAAGTAAAAATTAAGAAAATTGAGAGCACTTAAAAGTCGTCAATTTGACTTCAACATACCTTCAGACCACAAAACCACTTGGAGAAAGGTAGAATAAGGTCAACCAACATTTATAAGCATCAAAATATTCTTTAAATTTCATCAATCTTATTATTCCATCTAGAAACACCCATTCTAAACCTATTTGCAGACCTTGTACACACTACCAACATTTTTTCATGACAAAGAACATTAAACTAGGCTTAACCATGTATTACAAGCATGTACTAATTGATGAAAACATTGCATATTATCTAACTGATGTTCACTTAACTGCATATACCAAAATTGAGTCATTAGCATCATGAACACACACCTTAGGGTTTAAAGATAACAAACCCTCAAGTCACTGCCTTTCATCCTTTGGGATAGTTCTTCAAAAACTAAGACCAAATTGATCAACCAAAGAACACCTCAACACACAAGTATACCAATCAAAAAATTCCTTCATAGTAAGACACCACATCTTCTCTTGACCTTATTTGTCTTGTAACATCAATCAAAACCCAAACAATATCCACCATACTTCCTCTTTTTGTAAAGTGTCTCCTTGAAGCTTAGAGAGAGATACCCCTTTGAGAAAGAGAGACTAAAATACCCAAAAATCTAGAGAGTCCCATATCTCCATAATCTCATATGAATTTTAGTCCTACTTGACTTTGAATGAATCCTTGACTTCAATCTTTTCTTTAGATTTGTCAATAAATGCTGACAACATAATCTCATAATTTTTCCTTTATCTATCATGGAAAAATACCATAATTGATCTCAAATTAATCTCTCCTAGTATATTTAGGTTTCCAAATCCATGTGTGACCTCTTACTTTCACACTAGGATCTCCATATACCTCATTTTAATTATTCTTGTAGTATCTAATAATGTGACCAACTTTATAACATTTGAAATAAACAAGATCACTCATACCTTTTACTTGATGATGATTTTGATCATCTTTTTCTATCTGGACATAAGACAAATTTTGTATCTTCTTCAAATCTAATTCTTTCTTTTCTCTTGATTGTTCTAAGTTATGATTTCTCCAAAGACCAATTACTTCTTCTTCCAAGTCTCCATGAGGACTCATTCTTGACTGACTTCCTTCTATAGTCCTTAGCTCTATAACCATACTTTATACATGTATAAAAATGACCATGGAATCAACTAGCATACCTTAAAACATTTGTTTTTCTAATAGACCTTCATGCATTGATTTCAAATCTTGCATTCTCCTTGACATACTTAGTCTTCTCATGCATATTTTCAAGTTTATCCAACTTGACCATAACAATCTCATGCTGACTCTTCAAGGACCCCATCTCAATCTTTAGCTAAGTGTACTAATCTTCTTTTGCATTTAGATTTGTATTTTTAGTCCTTGACTAATCCTCAAAAACATTACTCTTCTCTTCATCCTCTTTGGCCTTATTGGCTATGACTTTTAATATGTATGCTTGCAATTCAATAAACTTGATATATTCTTGATACTTATTTTGTTCTTGACATGCCTAATAAACTTCCCTCAATAGAACTAACTTGTGTTTCAAGACCTTTGATCATATTCCTCATTTTTTGATTCCTCTTCTTCTACTCTTTTAATTCACCAAGTGAATTCATGAGCTTAGTTTATATATCAACTTCTTCTTCATTCTCATCTTCTCTACTATTATGGCAATTTTATTTCCCAAACATTATGTCCTTTTATTTTGAACACAAACTTGTCTTAGCATCTACTAGATGAACCTTGAGATTATTGATAACATTCTTATCTTATTTGGCATCTTTATTAAAAGTACATATCTACTCTTTAAGTGCCTTGATCACATACTTTCAATATTAATTCTCTTTCTTCAACTATTTAGCCATCTTTGTACTAACTCAAGATCTCCTTCAAGATGTTAAGCTTCCTCCAAAGGACCCAATCTGATACCAATTATTAAAAGTAGATACTAGGGGTTGAATCAATATATAACAATGCAAATTTAATTTCAAAACCATTCCATCATACATCAACTTGATATAGAAACATAAACATGAAAAGACATTCATCCAAAGCATGAACAAGAGCATACAACACATCAACACATTATCTACGTGGGAAACCCTCTTGAGGAATAAAACCCACTCTCAAGCTTGTAAAAACTTGGACTACTTGTCCTATAAGGTATTAAAAACTAGAGACTGGTCAACTCTTTTTGACCAAGTTTAGTGAAACACTTGTTCCACAAGAAGCACCTACCCTTAAGATGATTAATTCTGCTTGACCACCTAAAACCTTGATCAAGTCCTCCTGACCAAAGGGCTTTAGTGAAACACATATTTCACAAGGAGAAAATACCCTTAAGTAAGATCAAATCCTTTAGACCCTCCTTTGAAATGAATAGCTCCACCTTTGAATTGATGTCTTCAACACTTGATGATGGACCTCTGATAACACATCCTTTTTCACACACTTACAATGTATCCAAAACCACCTTTTGGATCATTTCAATCCTCAAATCCTCCTCAGCTCTTATACAACCACAAAACCTATAATATATTTATCACAAAATAGAAAAATTACCATGGGGATATCCACACAAACCACACTTTGTTCTACCTCTCAGATCAACCACCAAGCTCACACAAACAACATCTATCCTTCGCTCACATCTAAAGCACCCAAAACATCTGTTTAGATCACCCTAGACCTCTTTTCTCATCCTAAACCTATAATATCACTATTATGGCATTATAAATATGACCCATAGGTCATACACACATTCCTCAAACTGATCTACTCATTAAGCCATCCAATAGGCACACATCCTCTCTTCTTTCCTTTAGACCAATGCTATCTAAGCTCATAACAACCTCTCATAAATCTAGAAATCATCACATTTAGTTTCATTATTTATAAATAATTCATTAATTATAATGTCCACAATGACCCTTGTTAGCCACAACACATGAATTCACCCTTAATGAATTTTACATGGGTCACACTTAAGCATAATACACTTTCAAATAGGCCTAAGTCACCTCTTAGGTCCTATGAAGACCCATTCACCTCTTTGTAAATTATTTGAGCAAAATAAGAACACATTGTCAGGATCTTGCTCCACCAATTAGAGCACATGATTACTTCTTGTATTAGCAACTAAACACGGAATTTAACTAGAATGATAAGTAACTAGAAATATGAAACAACACAAGAATATGAGAGACAATACACAATTATATTAATAATCACTCAGAAGAAAATACAATAAAGAAGATGCCACTTCTTCTTCCACCTCAAAGGCTCACTACACCTCAAGACCTTCTTCCCTCTCTCTCTTGGTCCCAACACACAACTCCAATACAGAATTGTTGCTCACCTCCACCAGTCAGAAACAATGCTGCCAGTACACCAAGTACACAACCGTAATCCAAGTAGATCCCCTCCTCTTTGCTGCTACCTGCAAATCACTAGACCTTACTCACCATTGTAGATCTCCAAAAAAAGCCATGCACACCTGCTGACCAAGATCATACATATACGAAGAACCCTTCTGATTCTCCAAACCAGCACCCACACTTGGTACTGTGGCACTAGGAGGAACACACCATTGCTCTCCTCTCTCTAAAGGAGCTTATTTGATCTCTTACTCTCTCGCACTCATTTACAATACAGCCCATGAGTCTATATATAAATCTCATGCTTACAATAATTAGACATTCTTAATTACAATAATTAGATCCACAGTTTTTAGTCTAAATTTAGCTCTTGACATGCAAACACTTGGTTCATTAGCTAACTGCTCATAAAACACTCACAGCTTGAACCACACAGGTGACTAACATCAGTCCCTATTTGCCTGGGGGTGCCGATGCTAGCCAACTTCTGACCGATGTCAGTTGCCTTTTGTCTGTACCTTGCCGATGTCGGTTGGCTTGACTGATGCCGGTGTCTATAACACTCAGCAAACACTCTGCAACCTCCTTAAGTCCTCTTGTTTGCATCTTGGTGAAGCTTTTAGCTCCACAACCTAACAATCTCCCACTTGGAGATAAATAGCTGCACCTGTACCTATACCTATACATCATCTAATTTATTCCCTGGCTTGTATCCCTCTTCAAGCTCCATCTTAAAGACCACCCACCACACAACCTATGATGCTACACCTGTCATCCAAGTAACCTGCCACATCCAAACCTACAAATCCATGTAGTGAAGACCTTGACCCTGCATAACAAGAATCCCTATTGCTGATCCCTCTTAAATACCTGAGAATCCACTAAACTGCCCTTCAGTACTCCTTCCCCAAATTGGCTCCATACTTTCTGACAACTCCCACTACTTGGGAAAACTTAGGTCTACACTAGACCTCATGTGATTTCAAACCCTGTTCTAAGCTAAGCTTGAACTATCCAGCCCTTAGTGTGCTTTTTGATTCTGCATCCTGCATCTTGAACCCTGCCAACACCATCTTCACACCAGCTCCCACTGGAGACAAAATCTCCATGTCTCTTATGCCAAAGAATTTTGCTGCTCCCAAATTCTCCATGAAATACCTCTAAATTAACCTTACCCTTAGCTTAGTAAATCCCTATATGTACAAACTTGCTAGCAAATCACCCACATATAGTAACTGGATAATGTCATGACTCATCATCCACCTAGTAAGAAAAACACAATAGTTACACTAACATTGACTAAAGCCCTACTTTGTCATCCACCTATCAAACCTATACCACTATCCTGCAGCTTTCTCAAGACCATATACCTTGGCCTTTCATCTCACGTATCCATCCACTCCCTTCTTTAACTTGGGAATCCATTCATCTTTCAGTGCTTTCTTCTAGCTGACAACTCCACCAACAAATACCTGTTTGGTTCTTCTCCAAGGACTCACACTCCTCATCCATGCCAAGCTCCCACTATATCTGGATTCTACCTGCATTGCCTCTTCATGTCTTCCTAGTTCTTGACCATCAATAAGCAATATAAAGAAGGTGAACAATGAATATGAGGTTCACTTACCCTTTCTGACCTCCATATGAGTGTTTGAGACTTCTTGATAGCTTGCTGTCCACCCACCATCTGTTCCAGTGATCGATCTCAGCCATCTCCCAGTCTGCAACCGACCAATGTTAGTTCCCTGCACTGACCCTGACTATCGACATTATTTCCCTGGCTGACACTGGTATCCATTCTACTGACATCGGTTCTTGCCTGATTGACATCGGTCTTCCTATTGCCGACATCGGTTACTGTATGACTGATGCCGGTACCTGTGTTTGCCTGTGAGTGATAAATTTTTACCCGTGATCTCTCCATGGATCAAAACCCTATTCAAATCATCATAGACCTACTCAAAATAATTCAGTCCCCTCAACTGATCTCTGTCTGCCATCTCCTCCATAAACACCAAGGCCTTCTAGTTCTTAAGTTTATCAAAGATGTCTATCTTCCACTTAAGAACATGCATTCCCCTCCTACATATGTGACCAAGCCTACAAAGCCACATTTCTGTAACAGAAGGTGAATCAATAATATAAGTAGATAGATAAAGGATACCTACTTTCTTACCACCATCTAATTCAAGTGCATCTACTGTGAGAGTTACAGTGCATCTCCCATCACCCAATTTTCTTGAAGAAATTAGACCCATCTCCAAGACTGGTACCTGCATGACCTCCTTCAACACCTGTGTGTTATCTGTCTACAATTTCAGCTTCACTTCCCCTTCATCAATAATTTGACAAGGCTTACCAACCCCTAAAAAAATCTCTCCAAAGTCTCCAAAGACATACCCATGAAAAGATGCTCTATTTTGGGCTGCATGGAAAGAGGCAAAAGAATCTATAATCAAAGATTCTACTTTATCTAGAGCAACCTGTGTAACAACCCCTGCAACATCTACTTCTACATGCTGATCTTCTATCGACCAACAATTTCCTTTTCCCTACTCTTTCTTTCCATCAATCAGACCATTCATGCTATTCAGTTTCTCCATTTGTAGCTTACTTTCTTCTGTCATTGCTATACTCCCACTCAATCTGAAACCCTTGAGAGTGACCTATAATCAAAAACACTACCAGATCTAAAACCACCTATTAGTTAACCCAACCAAAAGCTCTAATACCACTTGTCAAGATCTTGCTCCACCAATTAGAGCACATATGATTACTTCTTGTATTAGCAACTAAACACAGAATTTAACCAGAATGATAAGTAACTAGAAATATGAAACAACATAGGAATATGAGAGACAATACACAATTGTATTAATAATCACCCAGAAGAAAATAAAATAAAGAAGATGCCACTTATTCTTCCACCTCAAAGGCTTGCCACACCTCAAGACCTTCTTCCCTCTCTCTCTCGGTCCCAACACACAACTCTAATATAGAATTGTTGTTCACCTCCACCAGTCAGAAACAATGCTGCCAGTACACTAAGTACACAACCGTACTCCAAGTAGATCCCCTGCTCTTTGTTGCTACCTGCAAATCACTAGACCTTACTCACCATTGTAGATCTCCAAAAGAAGCCATGCACACCTGCTGACCAAGATCATACATATACAAAGAACCCTTCTGATTCTCCGAACTAGCACTCACACTTGGTACTGTGGCACTAGGAGGAACACACCATTGCTCTCCTCTCTCTGAAGGAGATTATTTGCTCTCTTACTCTCTAGCACTCATTTACAATACAACCCATGAGTCTATATATAGATCTCATGCTTACAATAATGACATTCTTAATTACAATAATTAGATTCGTAGCTTCTAGTCTAAATTTGGCTCTTGACATGCAAACACTTGGTTCGTTAGCTAACTGCCCATAAAACACTCACAGCTCGAACCACACAGGTAACCGACATCAGTCCCTATCTACCTAAGGGGTGCTGATGCTGGCTAACTTTTGACTGATGTCAATTGCCTTCTGTCTGTACCCTGCTGACATTGGTTGGCCTGACTGACGCCGGTGTTTATAACACTCAGCAAACACTCTGTAACCTCCTTAACTCCTCTTGTTTACATTTTGGTGAAGCTTTTAGCTCCATAACCTAACACACATGACCACTTCCAAATACATAAAACCATTCCAAATTACCCCTTTTATATCCTCAAATGATCATAGTATCTAAAACACTCTTCTGCTAAAGCATAATTTTCTCAAACAACATTCTATGCACACAATCATCATGAATGAACACATAGTCACCTTCTAAGCCTTTATTCATACTAAAAATCATTTGGTCAAACCTCTAAAGACCAAAAAAATCATCCTCATAGAGTATAAAATACTCAAAAATATATATGTCATCTTGAGGCATCGAAATACCATCAGAACAAGCTCAAATACCCTTCTCGAGTTACATGCAGAACATGCACAAATACACAATCAACTTTGAACCTCAATATCTTTAACTATACACACTTTCAAATATTCAAATATATATTTATAGATTTCACTTGGTGTCCTCTACTAATTCAATTTTTATACTATGAGCAAATTCTACATAGACTAAAAGATATATCACAAAAGTAGAGCATTGGTTTTTCATTTGTTAAATTCAAATATTTGAATTCAAATGGTCACAATTAAACTTCGGTCACCACACTATCATCTCATTCAATACTGAAATATTGATTACAAAAAATCTATCAATCTCTTTGAGATTGTCCTTGCTTTAAAATTTTTAGACAACTATCATTTTGACATCTTGACTTTAATATGCACCATTGATCTTGATCAGTATGAACACCCACTCACCATTGATCCTTGGAAGAAGCTCGATCTTTATCTCTTCTCAATGTTAAAAATCAAACACTTTGAAATAATTTCAATTAATACACATAATTAGATCAATCTATATTATATATTTAAAACCATTAAATCTCCATTTGGTCCCGATCTTTAACATCATGCAAAATAGACTATGGGAACCATTGCAATCTGTCTAGAAGGCTAACTTTGGATCTCAATAACTTTTGCTACACTTAAATTCATGATCTAAAATTTGGACCATATGATCTCCTCACATAGGAGAATCCAACAATGTTTCAAATTTATCTTTTAACCTTCATTCATGTGATATATATCTCCATTAATCTACCCATTCAGTTTTTTTTGCCACAGAGCCAACTATGTCAAGAACTACTTGGAAGGTTAAATTTGTACATTCATATCTTTTTATGCGCTTCATTGCATGACCTAAAATTTAGTGCATATCAAATAAACACAAAATTAAATAGACCCATATAATAAACCCATTATGAAACATCCACACCTGTGAGATATGCTATCACAAACTACTTACTCGACTCTTTCTTACCACATACAAATTTGGCTAAGTATGGGAAAACATTATCAAACTGCCTAGGAGCCCAACTTTGCACTTGAATATATTTTGTTTCACTTTATTACAGGAACTTGATTTTAGTACATATAAACTAGGCATAAATGTTATCACAACCATATAACCAACTCCCCCTGACTCATCCACATATGGCAATGGTGATGTTAGCAAATTGCCTACTCAAATTTTATTCTACTAGACCCAAAATGTCTAGATGAAAATAATGATCAACCAAATAAAATCCAATCATGCACACAATCACTCAAATAATTATTGACTTATTTTATGACCCACTTCACATCAAATCACTGTACTCATCCTTGAACATCTCTAACCATGCCAAAACTAAAGATCAACCAAGCCTCCTTCAAGCATATTAGGATAACACATTGCACAATTTGTCATTATCACTTAGACTATCAAGGCACTTTATCCACTAATCTAGACACCTTCATGACATCATCATGACATAATTTAAAAGTATCTAACACCCTCCTTATTTCAAAAACAAATATATTTTTAAATCTTAAGACCTCTTAGGGTCAGCCTAGACATCTTTTAGCACCTACAGAAGCACCAAAATAGTATAAATACATGTATTTTATCCCTCTAACCACTAGATGGAAATCAAATAAAAATTACATATGAAAACTTAGAAAAATTTGTGCATAATTAATATTATTTATCCCTATTATTCCCTACTTCTACATACTACCATCTACAGCATTTTAATGCTTAGATTACTCAAATTTATAGTCTCAAGCACATTCAAAGCACTCAAGTCAACCATCAAACTAGATTCACTTGCACTTGTACCAAAACTTAGGTGGGGATAACTAAATCAAGATTGATACCTCTTTAGAGTATTAATATGTAGTCAACTCTCATCACAATAGGGTGTTGAGGATATCCAACCTTCCCCACTAACACACTTTTCTAGTTGTATAAATTGGATGCCCTAGTGACATGGAAGATTAGGGTTTATTCATAAAATCAATCAAAATAGGCCATATATAGGATTTCATAACTTGTACACATAGGAATAGGCCTTATATATCCTGACATAGGTGTACCTAAAAACTCAAGACAACTAGGCATAAAGGACACTACCACCAAAATAACAACACTAGTGCTACATGATGATACTATCTAATAAGGGCACTACTATTCAAGAGGGGTTTTGACACTTGGATCTATTTTTTGATACTTAGACCAAAATCTACCTTATATTTCAACCTCTAGATCATCCATCTTAGTCATTTTCAAGCTAAGTTCTTATTTGCATTATTTATTGTTAATTTTTTAAAGGCCAAATTAAGTTAATTCTATAACAAATCAATGGCTATATTTATTACATATTTCTACCCTAATTTACTATACTAATCTCTTTAACAACATATGAATTACACATAATTATTAAAAGGTTAAAACATTTGGTGAATTTGACTTTGAATATTGCACAAACCTTAACCCTAGATAACAATAGGGTTTATATTTTCAACATTTTGAGACCCATATTTTAGATTTTAGATCCATAATTTTTTTGATTTTATTTGATATAATCATGATAATAATGACATAATAAGTGTATCACTTTTTGTTTGAAAGTTTAATAATTTCATTTACCTGCTTGTTTTTATTAATTCAGAATGAACTCATAAAAGACATAAACACATGTATACATGATGCTTTATATTAATTAAAATTCTTGTCATGTTCCATTATTTATTTATAATGCTATCTTTCTCTTATGTGGAATTAAATTAAGAAACAAATCTTTAAATACATAGAGAATCCATTACCTAAGATACTAACTTAATTACCTAACATTAATAAATCTCTTTTAGATGCTTTTTTCTCTTTAGTTCACTTTGATTCCTTGCCTATCACTCCTAGATATTAGGGAAAATTAGTGGTCTCGCTTATACCTCCCACTTCTTAACCATAGATATCTAGCCACCATCCTACCTCTATTACTATATTTATGCTCCTAATAAACACTATGGTCCAAGTTATGATGTCTACATGTGGTGTTGAAGCTTGGTAGTTTAGTAAAACCTATGGATATAGCTTTGTTTACTAGAGTAGTGTTTCTTTGACATAGTTTCCATTTTAGATCTCCTACAACATTCTAACACATACAAAGACATTTTTTATGCTATACTTCATGATACTCAAGTGATTTAAACATCTGAGACAACTTATGTTGCTTCTATAATTAATATCATAAAATAAACTGAAGAGAATATATCATTAAAAAAGGAAGACCTCCCACGTCAACAAATCATATATTTACACTTGCCTCTTTATATTTCATTACAAATTAATGAGGTGGGTGTTAAATGGGTCTTAGTCGATAATGGATTATGATTAAACATTTGCAATATCTCTTTTCTTCAACTTCTTAATATACATGCCAAGGATTTAGATCCTTTTGATATGAACATTTGAGGGTTTGATAGTATTCCACACAAAGTTTTTTGTCAAAGCACACTAAACCTTACATTGGGGCTTAGAATGCTACCTACAACATGTCAAGTTATGCCTAATGATCTTAATTACAATATGTTGCTTGAAATATTGTGGATTCATGATATGTATGTAGTTCCATCCACTTTCCACGCATGTTTAAATTTCAGCTACAAATGTCATATCTACACTTATCCTATGGATAAAGAACCATTCAAATATTTTCAACATATAGATCCTTCACATAATTATATTCCTCACATGGATTTTTATACAAAACCACTCTAGTTTACTATTAATAACTCATGTATCACCCCATAAATACTTCAAAATCATAGGATGATAAGTTCACTTCTCCTTTTGCATTAAGATACTTCTAAAAAATGGGGTACACAAGACAGGGCTTTAGAAAACATGAGCAAGGAATCCTAATTCCCATTGAAGCATATGATTAATAGGGTAGACAAGGACTTGTATATAAAGATAAAAAAATCCATTTCCAAGTCCTCACATCATAATTCTTAGCATATAATGTTTTGTCCACCTATTCCATGGGTAGATAATATGGTAAACCATATTTATAAACTCTCAGTTGTTTACCCTGTTCTTATCAATGATATAAATTCTATGGATCTACCTAATTTTGATGAATTAATTAATGATGAGTATCTAATAGAATTATTGGGGGCATATGAGGATATCCATTCTTTCTATCATAAGAATAGGTGTCATCATTCCATAAATGCCCAGACATACTTTGGTGAACATTTAGATGATTCAGATGGTATTTTACCTAACACAAATGATACTATCCCTACAACACCATACACTATGGATCAATCTACATTACTTAACAAAGAGACAATAAAATTTAATCATGGCACATATACTAATCCTCATATCATACTATTGGATACTACCTTACATAAATAATAAGATACATATATTCATCAGATTTTAAAAGATTTTCCTAAAGTTTTCACTTAAGATTATTCTAATATGCTTGACATTGATCCCTTAATCACAGTACACATGATTACACTCTATCCTGATGCTAAGAGATTTAAATAAAAAATTCAAAAAATGCACCCTAAAGTTTCTCTTTTAGTCAAATATGAGATCTAAAAGCTCCTAGATGTTAGTTTCATTTGACTAGTTGCTCATCCCCAATGGGTTGCTAATATTATCCCTATTATAAAACCTAACAACTAAATCTAATGTTGTGATTCTAGAGACTTAAAAAAAGCATCTCCTAAGGATTATTTTCCTCTACCCAACATTGATATGATAGTTGAGTCTACAATAGGCTATGAATGCTCTCTTTTATGGATGTCTTCATCGGTTACAATCAAAGTAAGATCGCTAAAGAAGACCAAGAAAAAAATTCTATTACCTCATTGTGGGACACTTTATGCTATATAGTTATGCCTTTTGGATTAAAAAATGTAGGAATAACATGACAACAAACAATGACACATATATTTCATGATCTCATTCATAAAATAGTTGAAGATTATGTTAATAATTTACTTACAAAATCAAAAGAATGACAACACCATGTACTATATTTATGACATATTTTTGAGAGAATAAGAAAATATAATGTATGACTCAATCCCAAAAAATTCATCTTTGGGGCTTCATCAGGTAAACTTTTGGATTTATAATATATCAACACAATATCAAGGTTGACCCCAAGAAAGTAAAAACAATAATGGATATGCCTCATCCTACCAATTTAAAGTAAGTTTTATCTTTACAAGGTAAGATTAAAGTAATGAACCATTTTGTGGCACAACTCATAGATAAAATAATCATTCATCATATTACTCAAAAAGGATATAAAATTTGAATAAGACATCAAATTTTAAGAAAGCTCTGACACACTCAAATAGTACTTTTTGACCCACTTGTCCTAGTACCACTGACACCTGACAAGCCACTTCTCCTTAACCTCTCTATGATAGATCATGCACTTGGTGCCCTCTTAGCACATCATGATGATAAACATAAAGAGAGATCTATTTACTACATCAATAGTACACTTGTTGACTATAGAAAAAATTATCCAATAATAGAAAAACTCTATTTGGCACTTATATTTGCTACTCAAAATATCTAACACTATATGATTAACAATGATACACAAGTCATTATAAAATGCAATCATTTAAAGTTCTTCATGTTGAAAATACATCTCTCAAGCCATATTGTAAAATGGGTTATGTTACTCATAGAATTCAACCTTAAGATCATCTTATAAAAATTATTAAAAGGCTAAATAATTGTATATCAATTAGTAGTATCCCCGTTATTGGACATAAATCTTATCAATGATGATTTCAAGGATGAATTCATAGCATATAATACCACTTTTGATACATAGATAATGTTCTTTAATGGTTCTAGATGTGCATCTAGTGTTAGAGTCATAATTTTTTTCATTGATCCACTGGGACATATATTACCCCTCACTTACCAACTCTATTTTTCATGTACGAACATCATCATAGAATATAAAACTCTCATCCTAGGCCTTCAATTAGCTCAGGCTTTCCAAATCAAACCAATTATTTTTTTAGTGATTTATAATTAATTATCAATCAGCTCACAAACATATACTAAACCAAAGAAGAATGCATCATTCCATACAAGAATATGGTTTAATGTCTATAGGCTCATTTTGAAAACTTGTCTATTAAAAACATTCCATATAAAGATAATCATCATGCTGATGCAATGGACAGTGCAACATCATTGATCCCCATTAACAAAGATGAATAATAGGATATCTTCACTATCAAATGATTATAATTTCCATTAGTGTCCCATGCAAACCTCATAGCTCTAACGGTTATAGTTACCACATGTAGCACAACAACATTTGAATGACTTTTTGATATATATAATTTTATACATAAATCTATTACACTAGTTACTTTCACAAGAAATGAAAAGTGAAAATTACATCAAAAATCCCTCTGATATGTCATTATTGGTGGGGACTTATTCAAAATATATTTCAAGGGATACTTACTCCAATGTTTGATAGATGAGGAAGCTAATTTATCTATCAAATAGGTACATGATAATGAATGCAATGGTAATTTTAATAGTAAAGTGGTGTCACATAAATTACTTAGACAAGGTTACTATTAGCCAACCATAGAACAAGAATGCCAGTAATATGCCAAGTTATGAAAAAAATGTCAATGCCATGATAACCTATACCTTGTCCCTTTTAAATAACTACAACCCATAGTATCTATATGGCCATTCATCCTATGGGGGTTTGATCTAATTGGTAAGATAAATCTAGAATCTGTATGAGGTCATAAATTCATTATCAAAGCTATAAAATAATTTATAAAATGGGTGGAGTCCATTCCACTACAATTCACAAAGGGAGAAGATATATGTTGTTTTCTCATTACCAAAATTATTTGTTGTTCTGGCCTCACAATGGTCATCATCACAATCAATGGAAATTATTTTAAGAATAAAATAGTGAAGAAATTTTGCACTAAATATAAAATCTAGCACACATTCTCTAATCTGTACTACCCATAAGGCAATGGTCAAGTAAAATCAATAAACAAGATAATAAACATTATACTCATCAAAATAGTTACCAAATTTAGTGATGATTAACACAATCATCTTGTCTATGTACTATGGGATTTTTGCACCAGTAATTGCACACCAATGGGAGCTACTCCTTATTCACTAGTATATGGCACTAAATTAGTTATTCCATTGGAGTTAAAAAAATACCATCCTTATGGGTCTCCTTATAAGGGCTCATCATAGATGATGAATACAGAGAAAGACATCTCCATGAATTAGAATAGTTGGATCATATGTGCATTCAAGTTTTAGATAATTTTAGGGCATATCAAAAATAAATCCAACATACTTATAATAATTATGTTCACAATAGGGAATTTAAAGTCAATGATTTGGTTTTAAAATAAAATCTTATAAATGTCAATGCCAAAGAAGAGAATGGTAGAAAATTTAAATCAAATTGGCTTGGCTTGGCCCATACTTAATCACAAAAATCTTAGCCCAAAAGTATACTATATAGCATCCCTTGATGGAAAGGTGATAAAAAACCCATTAAACATCATGTATCTAAGGAGATTTTACATAAAAAACCAAAAAATCTTTTCATATTTCTTGTAAATATCTCATATCTAGAAAATACAAAAATAATACAATATTTTAAAAAACATATATTTTTTATAAATATTTACTTAGAAAACATAAAACTACAGATTGTATGCATTACCATGTTTACATTTCTTATATTTACTAGACACTACATACGATAGTTATCTTAGTATAGCCAATTTTATCATATATACATGCTTTAATTATTCTTATCGAGTGTTTGCATATTGTTAAAAGACTTAGGTCCACTACATCAATGTAGATTTGCTATTATCTACCCACTAGGGGCATATACATTGATGCAAGGGTTCTTGATTTGACACATTCACCCATTTAGGGCACGCTATACATAGTTTTGATTACCAAGTTACATTTTTCTATACTTTACCTCACATATTTAACATTGTTATTATTGACACTTAGATTTTCACCCTTGAGGAGATGTTCAACTCTCTTCATCCAAGCAACAAAATGGAATCATCTCCCTTACTGTGGGTGATAATTTCATTGAGATGAATCTCTAGATTAGGGGCTAGCTCCCCTTGATGTACCTTTAAATATCACTCTAATCTATCAATTGTGTATGAAAAGGGTTAAGGAAAATAACTAAGAAATCAAAATGGTGATGCACTAATGAATAATGTCCTCCCAACTGACTGTAACCACTACTTAAAAATAAACAAGGTGTTTCTCACACAAGACTCACAACTCAAGATTTATTACTACATTAATGCTTCATATGCTAGATTCAAGAAGGTATATGATTCTTAGAAAAGGGGTGAATTATTCCAAAGAGAGATACAATCACAAACCACTTCTATGATATCTCAAAACTTAAGAAAGAATACTAGCAAAAACCTGCAACAATCTCCTTTCTAAAAATTGGTAGACCATCAAGAGTACACGCTATAAAAAGGCAGTATTTCAATAGACTAGACCAACAATATTCAAGTAATTACTCAATGTTACAACATGTGAGTGGAAACAACACTTGTATATTTCTTCAAGAGTTATTTAACTACAAATATGGCCAAAGTTTTTCCAATAACTAGTGGAGGCTACGAAATGAGCCAAGAGAATGCATATATATATATATATATAGCCTTGAGAGGTAGAGCAATCAAAGGAAGTCCAAGGGTCACTTGGACATGTGTCATATTTAAATAATCAATTACATTTACATGGGAAAGAAGTGGGTGAGCTATGCTATGTCACCAAATGGATCAGTTATAATGAGTTACAATTGAGCCAAAAGCATTAGTTACATTTGTTACAACTAAACCAAAGCCTCAGTTATATTTTGTTATTTGTTATTGATTTTTATCCTTCAAGTTCTCACTAAGCCTTTTGAAGCCAATGGATATTTCTCATAGTTTTAAATTGACATGTTGTACGCCATCACTCCTTCGAACATTTTCTTCAGACTTTTTGTCTCAACTCTTTTTGTGGATAATTTTCTCGAACATTATTTTGCCCTTTTGTTTCCTTTATATCAGACAAGTTTTCCAAAAGAATTCATTCCTATGGACTTTCTATTTGGCCCTTCAAAATGTTCTTTTGAGGTTCTTGAAGTGGACCTTTAAATTTGGAATGATCCTTTCAGCTTCCTTTAAATGACCCTTCAGAAATTTGAAAAGACCCCTTCAAAAAATTAGCAAGTGTCCTTCAGCCTTTGAAAATGACCTTCTGAAAGGAAAAAATACCCTTTGGATTTTTTGAAATGGTCCACCTTCCTACCAAAGCAATCTTTTAGACTTTTTGAAAACATCCCTTTGAGAAATTTGAAATGCCCTTCAGACTTTTTGAAAAGTACCTTTTGGCCTTCTTATAAATGCCTTTCAAAAAAATTGAAAAGTACCTTTTGGGAAAATGAATGAGGCCTTCAAAAAATTTGAAATGGACAATTTTCCCAATAAAAGATATCCTTATACCCTTTACAAAATTTGAAAGTGTCCTTTTCAGCTTGAAAGATATCTTTCAAAAAATTTACAAAGTACCTTCATAAAAATTATGTAGACAATTTGTTTGAAAGAATTTGTCACTTTATTTTTAGGAGATTTATCTCAGACAAATTGTTCAAAAGAATTCATTACTTGGCTGAATGAAAAGTCTGAAATAAATACACTTAAGGAAAAATCCTTAGATAAAAGGTTTGAAAGAATTCGGTAAAAGCTTAGAATAAAAACTTGAAAGAATTTGGCAAAGGCTTAGAAAAGACCAAAAATGAACTTTCTAAAAGGAATAAACTTGTAAATTTATTGTGGGCTTTGTCAAAGAACACTTATTTTGAAGAAAAGCTAAGTATTGGACCTAGCCAAAGATATAAAATTAGACAATTTTTACAAATAGGGGTGCCCAATTTTGGCCAAAAAGGCCAAAAATTGGTCAACAAAATGGTGATTCATAGGGGTATTATGCTTGCTAGACTGACTATACCAGTAGCCTTATTTAACTCAAGGCCAATGGAGTCAATGGATTCTTGAAGATGACTAACAAGGATTATGCCAAAAATAAATGCAAGGAAACACACCACACAACAATAACAAGACTAAGCAAATACAACACAAAACAAGACAAGGACAAACTCACACATGTGCATAAGCACTTAGGGAACATAAGGGAAATAGAGAATTATGTACAAAAGAAAAATAGAACTTTAGTAACAATGCTTTAGATATATCCCATTTGTTGGGATATGTAGCTCCTCTTCATCCAACTTTGAGATTTGGAAAGCATTGTGTTATTTGCACTGTGTGATCACATATGGGACTCTCCACAAAGCATCAAACTTTATATGTCTTCTAGGCTTGGCCCTATTTTCATCCCATTTTAGGACAATGTCTCTTTATTTAAAACTCTTTGGCATGGATTTCTTGTCAAAATACTTCTTTGTTTGTTATTGGTGAGTTGTCATGGTTTGCATAGCTTGATCTCTTATCTCCTCAATCTCCATCAACTCGCATAATCTAACCTCCATGATCTCATTATCCATTAATTAAAATTGATAGGTAAGGTCTAAAGTTGGTAAATCAAGTGAGATATGAAGCCTCACCTCCCTTCCATACATAAATGTATATGGTGAATTCCTAATTTCTCTCTTTGGGGTGATCCTATCAGCCCAAAGGGTTGTCTTCAACTTGGTATGCCAAATGATTTGATTCTCCTCCATTTTCCTCTTTATGATCCTGATTAAGTTATTGTTTGTGGACTTAGATAATCCATTCCCTTGGGGATAGTAGTTGGAAGAGGTGCTAAGATAGATGCCATGCTTCAAAGCCCATTCACTTATCCTTGTTTTGAAGAAGGTTAATGCATTATCTAAAATAATTGTAAAAGGAGACCTAAACCTAGTTACTATACCTTCATAGAAGTCTAGGAATAAGTTTTCATTTGCGTCCTTAAGAGATATATCTCCCACCCATCTTGTAAAATAATCAGTGGCTATCAACACCCACTTAGGACCAAAACTAGAAGGAGGATTAATCAAACCTATGAAATCCAAACCCCATTGCATGAAGGGTTTCTCAACCTAGATTAGATGAAGAGGCAAGGTAGTTAGATTTTATTTACCATCAAAAAGAGAAATTTTTTGGCATTTCCCTACCCAAGCATGAGTGTCCTTAAACAAGCTAGGCTAGAAGTAACCATCCCTCATAATCTTAACAACTATGGTTCTTTTAGCAAAGTGACCACCAGTTGGTCCATCATGAAACTCATGCAACACTTTGTCAATATAATACAAATAAATATACCTCAAAATCACACATAAAAAGTCCTTTATAAATAACACTCCATCAACAAGTACATAAGGAATGTATTACAACCTAAAGCACCTTCTTTTGGCCCTATCAAGACCTGGTGGACACTCACTAGTTTGGAGGAAATGGATCATGTCCTATGTCCAAATTATCATAGATGAAAGTAAAACTACTATAGGGTCATCATGGAATGCAAAAATGACCTCCCTTTTCTCATTCAATTCTAAATCAAGATGCTCATATAGTCCTTTTCCCTTCACTAGCTTGGTTGTTTTGATCTCCACATCATAATCCACTTTGGTGATCCAATCTACCCTTTGCTCATTCAAATATTTGCTTAATAGAAAGTATTTCACACTAAGATGAGGCAAAAAAATGTGAATCTTGTTATTAGAGAACATATGCCTAAATTTATTTAAACTCCTTATGACTTAAATCACTTATTTCTCAACATATGTGTACCTTATCTCATAGCCTTCCAAACTTTAAATAAATAAGGCAATACGCTGTTCAAAATTTTTATCATTAGATTGAGTAATCATTTTAGATATTACCTCTTCATTCCCAAAATTTTACAAATTAAAGTCCTTAGAGAAGTTTAGACTTACAAGAGTAGGATCTTGGGCAATGGCTTACTTGATCTCCTCAAAACTGTCTGTTCTCCTTCCTATCCAAGTGAATATCTCATCCTTCCTTAGCATGGAGGTCAAGGGCTTGAATAGGTTATAAAAATAAAGAATAAACCTC
Organism: Torreya grandis; assembly: GCA_037957365.1. Classification (NCBI taxonomy): domain Eukaryota; kingdom Viridiplantae; phylum Streptophyta; class Pinopsida; order Cupressales; family Taxaceae; genus Torreya; species Torreya grandis. The sequence goes on along the minus strand of JARHVA010000026.1, from coordinate 8,102,629 downwards.
CTATTGAAATTTATCTTTCCAAATAAACTTTGTAAACCTTTCTTATGCTTGGGCAAAGATAATGCTAAGATGGAACTTACCCTTTCAAGATCAATTGATAGACCTTTCTTAGAAATGATGTGGCCTAAGAGTTTGCCTTCATGAAAAATAGACACATACTTCTTTGGGTTAGAGAGATCCCAAACTCTCTACACCTCTCAAAAATCTGTCTTAGGTGATTCAAATGATCTTTTGATTTCTTGGAGAAAACTGTCACATCATCAAGATATACCAATACAATGTCATTGATTAATCCTTGAAAATCCATATCCATTGCACATTGAAAGGTAGCTCCAACATATAAAAATACAAATATCATCTTCCTACAGGCATATGTGCCCCATTTGGTGGTGAACACTATTTTGTATTGGTTACTTTCTTTCACCAAAATTTGATTGTAGCTGGAATAAACATCTTGGAGGGAAAACCTCTCACTACCTACCATTACTTGCAAAATTTTCTCCATAGAAGGGAGGGAATAATGATCTCTCAAATAGAACCTATTCAAGTCCCTAAATTCCACACACAACCTAATCTCCCCATTCTTCTTTATAATAGGGACTAAGTTGGCCAACCAAGAGGAATTCTTGATGGGAAAGATGATTTTGGACTCAATCATTTTGGTGAGTTCTTTCCTCATGAGAGGCTCAATCTTGGTATTTATTGGACTTTGTATTTAATTTATGGGTTTGGAATTTTCATCTATCTCTATGGTGTGTTGAGCCAAGCTTGGATCAAAACCCTTCAAGTCACTATATTCTCATGCAAAAATATCACTAAAATCTTTACCTAGTTTAATGAAATCATGCTTCTCTTCACTAGTGCATACCTTTTTAAGTTCAAGTAATTTATATTTGAAGATCTCTACCCTTTCATATTTATCCTTCTTTGTTGACATGCCTACCTTATCCTTCTTAAGCTAGTCATCCTCATTGCATATGCTTTCAAGAGTCACTAGGCCATTGGGAAAGTTGTTAGAATTTAATTGGAAAATCTACCCTCCATATTGTTGCTAAAATTTAAATTGATTATTGGAAGAAAAATCAGCCTCTTCTTGTCGAAAAAGTGCTATTTTCTGGTCACTATCAAAGACCTACCAATTGGTGACATTATCTGATATGGATGGTCTGATAATCACCTTTGGATGGGGTTGGTTTTTGTCTTCCTTTATGCCCTTTGGAACATCAAATTGAGCACCAATATATGCCAACCTATCAACATGATTATTTTATTCCCTTGGAATAGATCTGATGTTAAAAGCCATGAAATCTTCTACAAGGTCCCAAACTTTTTGCTTATAGGATTTGAGCAAGGAGTTCTTGGTCAAATTTTGCCCTTTAACTTGATTCACAATAAGCTTTCTATCACCAAACACTAAAATTAATTGAAACCTCTTGTCCTTTCCAATTCAAGGTCATGGATAAGGGAATCATACTCTACCACATTATAAGTGCATGAGAATTTAAACCTTAATGTTGAGAAATACCTTTCCTTTGAAGGTGAGACCAACATAGCTCCACCACTTGCCCCCATCTTACTTCTAGACCCATCAAAGAAGAGATGCCAAAAGTCATTCACATCCTCACTTAGATTTATCAAATTAGGCATAAAATATCCCTTCTCATGAAAATAATAGACTCCATGACTAGATTATTCAATAATCTTGTAAGGATCATGCTCATAGTTGTCATCTCCCTACTCATCTAGGAACAAATCAGAAATTCCCTCAAGGGAAGTTAGAGATTGGTCAATGTAAAGCTCCTTTTCATTAATTATGGCATAGTTAAAATTTTTCACCTTAGGTTAATATGGTTCCAAGTTATTTCTATGGATAGGTTCTGACTCAATCTTCACCTTAGTGCCATATTTTGTCCTAAACACCATGTAGGACCAATTCACTGCCAAATATCCACCTTTTTTGGATGTACAGTCCCTTGATAATTAAAGAGAAAAATAGGGAGGTAAATTTGATACTACCACATCATGGGGAATTAAAAAATTAGGACAAGCATGAAGGGTCAAATTCAAACCTTTCACTACCCACAAAGTCTTGGCTAGTGATCTATCCAATTGTAAAACTCCTTTAGTTATTGGCTCATACTTGAGGCCTAGTTTATCTGCTATACATTTTGGCATAACTGATGTGCTTGTTAAACTATCAATGATGAAATTGTGAACCAAGAAATCACCAATAATTAGGGATAGGTAAAAAAGATGAGTCTTCTCATCTTTCTTCACTTGACCATCCATAGATTAAGTTCCATTTACTAGAATGACATAGTATATGACATAAAGATTAAATCAAACATTAGTTAATCAAATAACAACCATGATAATCCATGGATAAAATAGGGTTTTTAGATTAGAAATAAACTAGGATGCAGCATCTTAATTAAGGACTGATTTATGCATGTTTTAATTATAAGACACATAATGGAGTATGCTTCACATACTCAGATCTAGACTCACAGGCTTCACCTCTTAGGTAAGTCTAGGTACACTTATTTTTATTTTATCTTAGTCAATTTTATTTACTACATTTATAAAATAAAGGGGGGAAGGAGAGGGTAAATTTAATCAAATAAAGTGACACTTGAGTGCTAAGAGTGCTACTTGAAACCACCAAACCTTAAATTATCCCTAAACCTATCCTAGGGACTATTTTCACACTTATCCAACCTTCATATGATCCACAAGCATCCATATTCATACCTAAAATAGTATTAGAACCTGATTCTTAAGTTTTGGATCTTTGTTTATCAAGTTTTAACACCTAGATGCTAGTGCTATAATAGGGATAATAGTGCCACATGGTGCTAGTGTCCCAATATTGGTGCTACTATCCTTTCCCTCCTTTCACAATTTTTAATTATAAAAATCTTAGATCTCCTAGGGTCAAACTAAACCTATTTTATCACCCAAAAAAGCACCATAACAATATAAATACATAACTTTTATCGCTCTAACCACTAGATGTAAATTATAAGCAAATTACACATTCAAACTTAAAACAAGTTGTGCACAATTAAGGTTGTCAATCCTAATTCTACCCTACTTCTACATACTACCATTTACAAAATTCTTAAGCTCAAATTACTTATATTTATAGTCTCCAGCACATTCAAAGCACTCAAGTCAACTATCATACTAGATTCACTTGCACTTATACTCATACTTAGGTGGGGAGAACTACATTATACTTGATCCCTTTTTGGAGTATTGGTATGTAAGCAACTCTCATCACAATGGGGTGTTAAGGATGTCCAACCTACCCCAATAACAAACATACTTTTCTACTTGTATCAACTAGATTCTATAGCAATATGGAGTATTAGGGTGGATCATAAAATTAGTCAAAATAAATAGAGTTTCATAACTCATCAATATAGGAATAGGTGTTCTAGATCTAGACATAGGTGTACCTAAAAGTTTGAAACAATCCTACACAGAGGACACTACTACCAAAATAGAGACACTAGTGCCACATGGTGCTACTGTATAATTAGGGTGATACTATCTAGGAGGGGTTTTAACACTTAGATCTTATTTGTGAAACTCAAACCAACTTGTGCCTTAGTTTTTAGCATTAAAATTGTTTATCATAATCATTTTCTAGCTAAGTTTTTATTTGCATTATTTATTTCTATTTTTAGAAAGGTTAAATTAAGTCAATTATGTAACAAATAAGTGGTTGTACTTATTGCATATTTATACCCTAATTTACTATACCCAAATATTTAAAAACATAGGATTTACATACACTAAGTCCTAAAAGGTTAAAACATAAACATATATAACATTTAGGAAATGTCTCTAAGACCTAGAAATGTTTATAGATTAGTTCATTGGTCCTTAGGTTTTAAGTTTTAAAAATATCCAAAAATGATATAATCTTATGAAAACACAAATCATATTTCTTCAAAATATATATGCATAAAAATTCTATCACTATCAGAACTACACAACCATTTTGAAAAACCTCTTATTTAATTTATTATTGAATGCTTAATAATATGTGCTATGACTTTTAAAGACACATGTTAAAAAAAGAACTCTAAATGCATAAAACTACATGAGTAATAATTGAATATGTATCTAAATTATTTGCATCACTTCAAATATGACCAAGTGTTATAATAAAGTATGAAAATAATATGTTTTTCCAATTTGACACTAACTATGCATTTTATCAAGCTCAAACAAAACACTACTACTTTTAAATCATTGTATATATTGTAAGCCACCTCTACAAAACATTAGAGATTGATACCAAAAACTATTTCATTTGGAACAAACTACTACTTTTGAAACCACTTATTAACACTAAAATTAGAAATTTTATTCAAATGTAGTAATTAAATGTCTACCTATGTACATAAAAATGCATATTCAATTGAATGTAAATGATTTGGCCCCTACCATAGTTTTAAACTTCATGAAACTAGGTCTTCTATGTGGTAGAGTTAAAAACATGATAATAGTGATAAGTGTTGTCATTTATGTCAAGGTTTATGCCATTTGATGTCAAGGTTGATATCATTGATGTCAAGATGCATCTATTGAAGATGTATGGTGAATGGTTTATGAGATATAAGATTGTGTGCTTGTGTGACAAGGAAGTCATATGATGAGAGAATTTGAAGGAAAAATATTTTATCTATATATAGAGGGAATTTTATTTCAACAAAATGTTTTTCTTGAGGTTGGTGTCAAGGTTTAGGCCAAGGTAAGCATGTTTGAGTACTAGTCTTTGAAGCCTAGTCATAACAAGCATAGTCATATCATGAGCATGTGCATGATGAGAATGAAGAGGTACATGAATATGTATTATATTGAATAAGGATCATTAAATTCATCTGATCAAGGTATAGAAGCATCAAGGAGTGTTTCAAGGTCAGTTTTCAAGCTTCAAGTGCTTGAGAAGCCTAGTCATGACACTGGTCATTATATGAAGAGACCTTATGAGAAGGTATGAGCTTGGTGGCCTAGTGAGATGAATTCATAGATTCATAAGGGGATGTATGAGGTTTTTTTAATCATGAATATGATGCATTATATCACTCATGATAATATTATAATTATCCTATAGGGGTAGGACCTACAAAACTAACATGTAACTAGACTAGTTCTAGACCTTGCCTAACCTAATGAGGTGTCATGAGGTATTGTCAAGGCATATAAAGAATGAATGGAAGTTTTTATGAATTTTAATAGGTTATATGACATGTATATTAGGTTTTCACATCTTGGATAGTGTTTGAAAGGTCAGTTTCAAGACTTAATGGGACTTATAGATCAAGGCCTAAAGAGTAAAGAAAGAAATGGTGGCCAGATGGAGTATCAAGATTAGTTTCCAAGGAAATTATGGAAAAGTGAGTGTTTTAAAAGGTATTTAATTTTTTTTCAAGTATTTTTACCAAGTTTTAGGTCAAAAATTGAAGGTTAAGGTAAGAAAGAGTGTTTTGATGTCTCTCATGTGCACAGAATAAAGGGTTCTCAACCCAAGAAGAAATTTCAAGTGTTCATTAGCACATGTAACCTATGAATGAGAAAATAATAAATTCATGGTATATGGGGAGGGTAATATATAAAATTCCAAACATTTTTTTCTAGAATTAGGGTCTAAGCTTTATGAATGATTGTTAAGATTGGAAGATGGTTTAAACACTTAAAGAACCCTAATAGTGACTTGATATGAAATATCTTGTTATAAAGTGATCATAATATATTTTAATGAATATAAAAATTATTTTATCATGTATTAAACTCTCCCAATAAACTCCATATATGATTGGTTTGTCAAGTGAGTAAGTGGACCCTATAGGAAAGGCCTTATTTCTCAAAGATTTGTTATAACAATCAAAATTGACCAATTCAAAGTTGATAAATGGATTAAGGTTTAATATTTATACTTTATTTTGATGTAAATTATGTTTTTTTATCAATTTATATCACTAATGGGTGCTAAAATAGTCTTACAAGATGACCAATTGCTAAAAAGCTTAGTGGCACAAATAGTGAGAAAACTAGGCATAAGTGAGAAGGTGATTAGGAATATGCTAACATGGATTAGGTATGAATCCAAGTGCATGGAAAGGTTATTAAAGACATGTTTATATTATATATAATATTTTTATATCATTTTATATGATGAAAATGTTGCTCATAAGTTGACTTGTCTAGTATAGATGAGACAATGAAGGTGCAAGTTTATGAGATTGGTTTACAAGATCAATATTGTCATTCAATAATATTATATTTTTATATAGGAGTTTACTAATGATATAATAAGATAATATAAATGAATTTTAATTATTTTAAAGCATCCACATAGGTGTTGAAAATCATTATCACCATGACTATGTTTGAAGGTAAATTGGCAGATCTGTGTAAGCAAGTTGAAGTGATGAGTTGGAGGCTCTTTGACCTAAGTTGAAGTATGTAATGCACATGGTGTTGTTTTTTGGAATTTTAATAACTTATATATTATTTTAAAAATATTTAAAGTTAGTGTAATATGTTATAACATTGAAGCTAAAAAGGCTTATTTGGCTAAGTAAGGACTATATGAGAAAAGGTTAGTAAATTGGTGTACAAGACCAATAGTTGCAATTAGATCTCATGATAATTTTGTTTGATATTATTGTAAATATGTTTTAAGATCATATTAATTCATTATAATTCATTTATTTTTTTCTTTTAGGTGTTGAATATCAAGTTACTCATGACTAGGTTTTCGAGTGTTCGAGCAGTTATGAGTGGGCTACTTGAGTCTTTTTAACTTGTATTGGGAAGTATAAATCACATGGTGATGATATTAAGGTCATTTATATTCTATATGCATTATTTTTTTCCATTATTTATTGTAAAAATTATGTTCGTACTTTAATTATTCAAGATAGACTTTCTAGGTATGCACATGCCTAATATGAACAGTGCTTATGACATGCTTCAAGTGGTGGTTGGATCTAAAAGGTTTCATGGACCTAAGATGAGCTTTGTAATGATATTTTTAAGTGCAATATAATATTTTCCTACTATGTAAGAAGTTTTAGAGTGTTCCAAGGTGTTTAAAGGGTAACATGTGCTAATGAAGGCCTAATAAGATTAGGTCTCCATGATATCTAAAGGAGAGATAAGGACTAATTGAGGTAGGCCAGACCTAAAGGGAATCAAATCACATTTGATTCATGTCTATGAGATATCCTAAGATCCATTTCATGGCTGACCTACGAATTGTGAGGAAGTGAACAAGATAACATATTGGTGAGTAGAATAAGGTCTTATAGACCATCAGAAGAGTGTATAAGATCAATGATAAATCTTTGACATAGTTTTTGCATATGAGGTATAATTTCATATGAGCTAATCAAGTCAATAAGAAATCTAGTTGAGTGAGGAAGGATAGTAGCCAATTTGAGATGGATAAAAGTGTGTGAAGATATGAGAAAGGAGATCCTCATCTATTGTATAATAAAAAAGGTATTCTAAATGTGATAAAGTGTTTTAGATGGCTAAATTGGTGCTGAGTCATCTAGGGGGTTGGTGCCTCCTTGCAAATGTGTGATTGGTAAAGCCTAGTTGAGTTGGTGCTTAGATAGTTGGGGTTTGTACTCCATGTGAAGTGGGTGTTTCACTAAAGTTGATACTTTTATTATAGGAATGTAGTCCATTTGTACATATCAGTGGGTTTTCATACCCTTGAGACTTTTCTACATATATGGTGTGTTTAATTATGCATTCTTGTTCCATACTTGTATGGTTGATTATTTTTCTTGATCTATATGTTGATGATTGATTAAGTAGAATTGATAAGAAAGTTTTGAAGATTGATTCACCTCCCCTCTCATTTATTTTTCTTCTAAAATTTGGTATTAGATCTTATTCCTTTGAAGAATGTCTAAAAACCTAAAGGAGATCCTAAAAGTAAAGATGGCTAGTCAGCAAACTCAAGGTGGTTTCTCTACTAGTATGGCTTCATTATTTAATGGATCAAATTATAAATTTTAGAATGTCAGGATGAAGATATATTTGATGTCTCAAGGTTATGATATTTGGTAGTCAATTGTGGATGGATATAGTGCTTCTCTTATTCCACCAATTGATGCAAAAAGTAAGAAGGCTATTGAAAACAACTCCAAGGCAATGAATGTCATTATTTATGGACTATAAAAGGTAGATATTGTAAATGTAATACAATTTGTATCATCCAAAGAGATATAGGGAAATTTTAAAACCATCTATGAAGGAGACACCAAGGTAAATATGGATAAGTTACAAACCCACATAAGATAGTTTAAAAATCTGAAGATGAAATAATTGAATCTTACTTGTTAAAGGTTGTTGAAGTTGTAAATATCATAGAGGAATGGGAGAAGAGGTAAAATAATCTATAGTGGTTAAAAAAGTGTTGAGATCACTAACTCCTAATTTTGAATCTAAGGTATATGCAGTGGAAGAGATGCAATATTTAGACAAACTAGATATGGATGGACTTCATGGCATCTTGACTTCCTATGAGATGAGAAAAAATGAAGACCTCCCAAGAAATAAGCAAATTTAAAATTTGAAAATAAGTTAAAAGGAAAGAAGGTCAAGGATGAGCAATGTTCAGATGTTGATGATGATCAACTCATAACCATGTTTGAGGGAAAGTTCAAGTTTGGATCTGATAGGTATAAGGGTAAGTTTCTCTTCAAATGTTTCAACTTGGTAATATTGGTCACTTTACATATGTGTCATAACAAGGATAAGACTGAGCATGAAGAACATGATAAAAATCATGGAGATGATAAGAATGTCTATAAGCCTAATGAAAATAAGGAGTTCATGAAGTATGAAGGTAAGAAAGGAACTTTCAAAAACAATAGGAGCTTCTATACTAAAGAAGATAACTCTTCTAATGTAAGTGACTCAAGTAAATTTGATAGTGATGATGGAAATAATGAAATTGAACATGATAATAATGAAACCGTATTCATGGCCATAGAATCAAACAATGAGGGTTGCTCAAATGGAAAAGGCCTTATGGTTGATATATAATCAAATAAAGAAGAAGTTGAAGTAAACCTTGAGGTAGAGTTGGTAAGTGCCCTAGGAGAGTTGAAGTTACAAAGGAGAAAGAATCTCAAACTAAGATCACTAGTTAAGGAATATAAGGAAGAAATTGGAATTTTTGAGGAAAGGTTGAGTAATACTTCCAAGGAGTATGATGAGATCATTAATCAAGTTGTTGCATAGATGGAGGTAGTTAATGCAATCCTAAAGGATAAAGAGAAAAAATGCCTTAGGTATGAAATTGAGGTAAAATCTATGAAATTTGAGTTGGATCAAACATATATCAAGGTGAAAAGCTTTATTAAGTTTGAAAATATCATTGAGGCTCTAGATATCTTGAGTAGTCAAAAGTCTGTAACTGACAAAATAGGTCTTGGTTTCAAAGAAGACCAAAAGCTAAAATCTCAAAAAAAAAAAAGATATTAAATAAAAGAAGGTAAACATGAAAATACATATCAAACAAACTAATGTTATAATGTATGCTAGTTCATTTAATGTTTACTATTTTTTATGTAGTCAGTTTGGTCATAGGGTAAGAAAGTGTAGAAGATCCTCTAAAAATGAGTACTCATGGGATAATGGAAGGATTCAAAATTCACATTAGTCAAGAGGTATGTATAAGGTGGTTTTCTATAGCTATTGGTAGGACACATTTCAAGACTCTATATTAATAGAGTTATAAGGTCATCTATTCAAAATAGGAGGTTTGAAGCACCTAGAGTACAAGAAAGAAGGCAAATAAATGTATGAAAACTAAAGATAGTGAAGGTGAGTCATGATCAGTCTACAATCTCAAGAGGACTATTTGATCTGATAAATCATACTTTAGATTTGAAATCAAGTCAAGAATGCCTATTGTTAGCTCACATTTATGCTCAAATGGTTGATAAAGAGGTCAAACCTATATTACAAATCAAGCCTAAAAGGATATTGAAGGACATTCAATCTAGTGAGAGCATGGATATTTGGGAATCTCATGAAATTGAATTGTTTTAGTGTCCTATGGAAAGGGGTGACTCAAGTATGCTTCATGGAGACACACTTCAAGTTATAAGAAGCATGGTAGATGATTGGTGTGAGGGGGAGTTATTCAAGTTGTTCATAAGCACCAAATGTAGTTGATGACAAGGTGAATGGTCTTGAGGTCTGAGTTATTTTGAAGGTAGTATGTATGAATATAGGGGGATCATGGTCTAGTAATGCTTCATATTATGTGAATTAAACTTCTATTGAGATGTGATTTAGATGATAATCTGTAGCAGACCCTTTGTCATTATTGTCAAAGGGGGAGAAAGTTCAAGAAGGGATTTTGACCAGACTAGGGGAGTTGAGAGTGAAAAAATTGAAGAATTTTTTTCAATCAATGATAAAGGGAGATTTTTTTGAGAAGTGTTTTCATTGATGTCAAGATGCATTTGGTGAAGATGCATGGCGAATGGTCGGTGAGACTTAATCTTATGTGCTTGTGTGAAAAGGAAGTCATGTGATAAGAGAGAATTTGAAGGAAACCTATTATCTATATATTGAGATAGAATTTTAAGAAAAACTTATGCTTTTTTTGATTTTGGTGTCAAGGTTCAGGCCAAGGTAAGCATGTTTGAGTATTAGTCTTTGAAGCCTAGTCATAAAAAGCATAGTCATATCATGAGCATGTGCATGATGAGAATGAAGAGGTATTTTTAGAGGTATGATATTATATAAGGAGAATGAAAGGTATGTGATAAAGGTTTATAATAATCAAGGAGTGTTTTAAGGTTAGTTTTCAAGCTTTAAGTACTTGAGAAGCTTAGTCATGACACTAGTCATTACATAAAGAGACCTTGTGAGAAGCTATGAGCTTGGTCTCCTAGTGAGATGAATTAATAGAGGAATAAGGGGTTTTATTAGGTTTTTTGAGCATGAATATGAAACATTTTAACACTCACAATAATATTAGAGTGAGCCTACATGGGTAGGACCTACAAACCTAACATGAAACTAGACTAGTTTGACCCTGCCTGACCTAATGAGTTGTCATAAGGTATTTTCAAGGCATATGAAGAATGTATGTTAGTGTTTGAGCATGGTAAGAGGTTTTATGAAATTTATATGAGGTTTTGATAGCTTTTATAGTGGATATAAGGTTAATTTCAAGACCTAATGTGACTTGCAAATCAAGGACTAAAGAGCAAAGAGAGAGATGGTGGCCAGATGGAGTATTAGGATCAATTTCCAAGGAAAATATGGAAAAGTGAGTGTTTTTAGAGTATTTAATGTTTTTTAAATTATTTTTACCAATTTTAAAGTCAAAACTTGAAGGTTAATGCAAGAAAGAGTGTTTTGAGGTCTCTCATGTGTACAGAATGAAGGGTTCTCAACCTGAGAAGAAATTTCAAGTGTTTATTGGCATGTGGAGAATTTTCATGAGAAACTAAGACATTCATGGTAGATTTATAAGTTTCATAGATAAAATTTCCAAGCTTTGTTTTTTGGAATAAGGGGCCAAGCTTTATGAAGGATTGTTGAGATTGGAAGATGGTTTAAATCCTCAAAGAACCCTAATAGCGACCTTATATGAAATATATTATTCTAAAGTGCTCATAATGGATTTTAATAACTATAAAAACTATTGGATAATGTATTTAAATCTCATAGGCACCTCAAATTATGATTGGTTTGTCATGTGAGTAAGTGGACCCTAGAGAAAAGGCCTTGTTTCTTAAAGATTTATTGTAGTAGTCAAAATTGACCAAGTCAAAGTTGATAAATGGATGAAGGTTGAATTATTAGGACTTTAATTTGATATAAATTATGGTTTTTAAGTATTTTATATCACTCATGGGTGCTAAACTGGTCATACAAGTTAACCAATTGCTAAAAAGCCTAATGGTACAAATAGTGAGAAAAATAATTAGAATTGAGAAGGTGATTAGGGATGTGATAACATGGAATAGGGATGAATAAAAGTGAATGTAAAGTTTGATAAAGACATATAACACATGTTAATATTTAATATAATATTTTTATATCATTTTATATGATGAAAATATTTCTCATAAGTTGACCTGTCTAGTATAGATGAGACAGTGAAGGTGCAAGTTCATGAGATTGGTCTATAAGACCAATATTATATTTATATATAAGAGTTTACTAATGATATAATAATATAATTTTAATTAATTTTAATTCTTTGAAATTGTCTACATAGGTGTTGAAAATCATTATCACCATGACTATGTTTGAAGGTAAATTGATAGATCTGTGTAAGCAAGTTAAAGTGATGAGTTGGAGGTTCTTTGACCTAATTTAAAGTATGTAATTCACAAGGTTTTGTTTTTTGGAACTTTAATAACCTATCTATGCTTTTAATAATATTATAATTTAGTGTAATTGGTTTGAACATTAAAGCAAAATGGCTTGTTTGGCTGAGTAAGGACTGTGTGAGAGAAGCTTAGCAAATTGGTTTGCAAGACCAATAGTTGTCATTATATATTGTGATGATTTTATTGGATATTTTTATAAGTATTTTTTAATATCATATTAACTCATTTTAA
>JARHVA010000026.1:7967500-8085000 GCA_037957365.1 Torreya grandis | reverse complement strand
AGTCCTCATAACTCTTAAGAAATTTATAATTCCTCACCATCTACCCTTGCCTACCACCATTAAAATTCTTACAAAGCACATTTTAAAACGTCATCTAATATCCATTTATTATCTTAATCTTCTTATAGAAGCATCTAATCCTTATGGAGCCACTCCAAAAAAAATTCTACTAATTTATAGGAATTTTTAAATCTTATCACATCTTATAGCTATTGATTTCCTTCCTTCGTGTATGAAATCCATCCCTTCATTCTTCCATCAACCTCCTATAAATCCATCTGCATCCCCATGCAAACAAATTTTTGGCCCATAGTGCCACCACCTTACTAAAATAATAAACTATAAAAAAAATATAATCACCCCCAAGTCATTATTCTACTACAAATGTTGATCTTCATAGATAAATCCAACATTCCAAACATCAATCACTAAACATCAAACATCTTAAGAGCAATCCATAACATCAAAAGGGAGTTTCTTGCATGCAAATTTGAGGTATAAAGTTTGATATTTTTATTTCATTTAATTGATCTCATTTTTATATCAAATCATAGGTTTTTTTTATTTGTCTAGGGAGAGAGCTTATAATAAATTGTTCTTGGTTTTCTATCTAACCCCTATAACTCAAATTAGGCAATACTTTTTGGTGACCATGGTAGGACTAGATTGTTCTTGGTTTTTTGTAAAATTTTCAAACATCTCAATTCCAAACATCACCATCAATCCAAATCAATCTAAGATTCAAACTTGAGTTAAGACAACCACATGTAAGCTTAACATCACCCTCACCTTGCACACTTAAAACACATCATGGCACCATAAACCCGATATCGACTCAGGGTTAGAAAAACTTCTTGAAGTGAAGATCTTGAAAATACTCATCATATCAAACATAATCATGATAGTGATGACAAAACCCTTGTAAACATAGAAAATCATGATCAAGATAATCATAATGAATTTCTGGACACAAAACATGGGAGAGCTTAAATGGAATTTTACCTTTATGACTATAAGGATGAGATATTATTAAGACTTATTAAAATTGGGCCTATATTTCCCCCCAAATTTAATGTTTCTAATTTACAACATATCATAATTAAGAAGAATCCTAATCCAAAAATACCTATACCAAATCATAATCCATTTGAATAAGAGGAACCCCATATGGATTCTATAAATTCTAACCATCTCAAAACTAGAAAATGGAAATCCAATCTGGATGACCAATTAGAACAAGACCATGAATAAGCCATGCTCAACCAATTAAACCAAATCACCCAAAAAGTGGTGTTATATGAATCCCAAATACATCTTCATGCCATAAAATCTTGACATCCAAATAATTCATCCAAGCTACAACAATACTTTATCTACCAAGATAAAGATCAAGAAAAACTTGAATTCCTTCTCCCACCATCGACTCTACTTGTAGGATCATCATTTCCCCAAGAGTGAAAAGCAATAAAAAATACTATTCAAGGGATACAAACTAGTTCATAGAATAATAAATATAAATTTTAGGAACTATGCCCATATATAATTGATAGTAACATCTTATGCATCCCTTTTATGCCACACTTTGAACAGCCAAAATTTGAAAAATATAAGGGAAAGGGATATCCAAGAGAGCACATCAAATAATTTTTAATGTATTTCTAATAGGTGGCCTATAGTGATGATTACATAATTAAGCTATTCCCTATAAGTATTGGAGGACCAAAAATTGAATGGTTCATGTACTTACCAAAGGGATTATTTATATCATTTGTAGACTTGTCAGAGAAATTCATTAAGAATTTCTCCTATGATATGGAGCATGAAATCACATTACTAGACTTGTACAATAAAAAATAACATAATGGATAAAGCCTTTAATCCTTTTTACATATGTGGAAAAGTCTTGTTAGAAGATTTATATGCACAATCCATGGGAAATAACTTGTCAATATCTTTGTACCCAACCTAAATTAAGGACTAGTTTTTCAATTACTTCACTATGTCAAATACTTTTGACAAGATTATTGAAAAGGGTACACAAATTTAAAAGGTTATAATTGATAAAGGAATCAAGAAATTTTCAAAGATACTGAAAATCAATACAATACTTCATTAGAAAAGCCCAAATTCTTTAACAAGAAAAAAAAAATGTTATTTTTCATAAAATTTACATGCCTAAACTCATAGCAACTTCAAGCTGCATAGCGATAAATGCATCATGTGAAATGATGAATTTGTCCTCCTTATCAATTAATTTTATCTAACCAATATAATAACCATGATAGTTTCATTAATAGTTAACCTTATATATAATTTAACAAAGCCTCTACTAATGTCTTAGGGAATTTTATTTTCAATTAATAACTTTGATATTATATGTCATAGTTTTATTTGTTTGACTTGTTTTTGTACAAGTTTTGAAAATGACACTGTTGATTAGTGGTTTTGGCATCAAAATTAATGGATTTGTTTAATTACTAATGACTTTGTTTTTATTCATAGTGATTTCATCCTTTTTTCTATTTTTGTGTAGGCTATCAATTCTAGATTAACAAATCTGATCACAAAACTAATGAATTTGACTCACCTATTAGTGAATTTGACATTTTTCTCTCTTTGAAAATAGTGAAGCCTCATTAATGAATTATTAGTTTTGACATTGATATCAAAAAATTTATGAAATCTTTAATGACTTTTTATTTTTTATTTTATTTGTTTTTGTTTTAGTAGATTTGATTAACTTCCTCGTGTCTTTGTATTCAAAAATAACATCTTTACATATAACACTAATAATTTTGTTTCATAACTTTTTGTGGTGGCTTTGTGCTATGAAATAGTGGCTTTGACCTACATATTAGTGGTTTTGACCAACATAATGGTGGCTTTTATTTCTTATAGTAATTTTGTATATTCCCCATAAAAATTGAAAATCAAACTACTAACTTATTTTTCAAGTCCACCCATCAAAGAATTAATAGCCAAGCCTTATTTTGTAAATATTTTTTCTTTATAATAATCATATTTTAACCAAGTTAATAAATTAACCTTATTTGGGTGACTTGATTGTGTATGATATTTTATCACAACCATAGGGTGACCTTGGGGATTAAAAGCAATCAAAGTTACCTTTGTTTATAATTAAAATCTTGCATATACACCCTTTTTGTGTTTGTTTTCACCCAAGGAATAGATTGTGTATGCATTCCACTCTCACCCATAGGGTGTCTTTGGGGATAAATAAAATAAATGCCTCCCCCTTTATATTTTTATATGGGCAAAATGATGTGGATTTTATCAACCTACACTTGTCATAGTCAGTAGAAAAGTTGTGAATTAGATTTCATCACCACACACTAATCCAAACTTTATGTTTCAGTGGAGTATAAATATCAAGGATAATTATCATAAAACTAAGAAGAATTACCAATAAAGGATTATGTGAAGTGAGGAGGTTACTCTCCAATACTTAGACATAAGAAAATGTCCTTACATGGACTTGGGCTTCATGTAATGTGAGGTATTTAAGGGATGCACCTAGTGAGATTTGTAAAGGATAGATTAATACCTTTCAACCATAAAAACTATTAGTTTAGGGGAAATAACATCCTTGAATACCACTCACCACATATAGACTTAGAGTGAGGATTGGGAGACCAATCTAGTCACCACTTTACGTGAGTAAAATAGGGGGATATTAGCTGAGTTGAATACTATTATCTATTGGCATAGGATTGTGGCTTGATTTATCTTATTTAGATATGGGTTATTTACAAAACCCCAAATCAAAAAAGAACCTACTCTAAACCAACAAACCAAAATTGATCAAATATCAACATCCCTTAATCCAAACATACAATATCCAATCCAAACATCACAATTTTATTAATCCACATAGATTAAAATAATCCTAATTTAATCCACATTAATTCTTTGAATGCCCATGTGAGAAAAAAGTGAAAATAAATGAAACATTGTAATCCCTCCTTAATCTACAATAAATTTTAGAATGCTCTATATACTCTGATTGGGAAAGAAATAGTAAATGTTTGAAGGAAACTATGTCTCCTCTTTAAATCAAGATCGAATGTTGGGTGTAACTTTATTTTTTCCTTGAATTTATGTATTAAGGTTTGTATCTCTTATTAATCTATGAAGAGTGTCAGGTTGATGATTAGGTTATTGATACTTGGATCCCAACTCACCCACCTAGTAACAAACTTGATGACATGCATTATGGATTTTTTTTATTGTTCTTGGAGTTAACCTCTGAAATTTTTTGGTCACACCTCATCATAATCCATCAACTCAATCTAAGATTGCTAGAGTTTAAAATGCCTAATCAAGTTTCACACAACTATACCCAAAAATAACACCTAATCAAATATCCATCTAAATTCAACTCACCCAATTCCATATCTAATTTAACTTCCTCTAACCTTGATAAAATAACCCTTGAGATATACCAATTAATTAAGCCTATTATTCATTCAATCATTTAAGATACATTGAAAATCCTAAGATTAACCTAATCTAGTTAATTCAAAACACCACACCATCACATCCCCCATATTTATATTTAATCTCTTTCACCTATCATTTTGGATCAAAAAATCATGAAATTCATACTTTCTCCCATCTCCATTTATCTAAGGAAAAATGAACATACATACAAAATCAATAAAATTTTCTCAAGCTTATCCAAAAATCCATCTAATCAAATCAAACATCTCACTTCCAAACCTCATAATAAATATAAATAAATTCTAGAGACAAAATTGAGATAAGATAGCCATAGACCATCTTAACATCACCCTTAACCCAAACACTTCAAACACATCATGGCTTCATAAACTTGATACTGAATTAGGGTTGGATAAACTTCTTAAAATGAAGACCTTTAAAACCCTTGGCATATCAAACATAATAATGATAATGATGATGAAAGCCTCATAAACATGGAAACACATGATTAAGATAATTTTAGTGACTCATTAGAAATTAAACATGGGAGATACCAAATGGAACAATACCTTTATGACAATAAGGATGAGATATTATTAAGACTTATCGAAGTTGTGTCTAGATTACTCCTTGATTTTGATGTTTCTAATTTATAACATATTATAAATAAGAAGAACCATAATCCAAAAATATTTATGTCTATTCATAATCTATTTGAATAATATGAATCCCATATGGATTCTATAAATACTAACCATCTCAAAAATATCAAAGGGAAATCTAATCTAGATAACCAATTGGAAAAAGATCGTAACAAACCATGCTCAATCAATTAAACCAAATCACCCAATAAGTGGTGTCACTCACATCCAAAATAGATATTGATGCCAAAAAATCTTCACATAAAAATAAGTAATCCAAGATACAATAATACTTAATCCACCAAGAAAAAGATTAGGAAAAACCTAAATTCCTTCTCCCACCATTCATTCCATTTGTAGGATCCTCATTTTTGATAAATATTATTCAAGAGATAAAAATTGGTTCACATAATAATAAATACAAATTTTATGAAATATTCCCATATTATCTTGATAATAAAATCTTACACATCCCTTTCTTACCGCACTTTGAACCATCAAAATTTAAAAAAGACAAAGAAAAGGGAGATCCAAGAGAGAACATCAAATAATTTTTCATGTTCTATTAAGAGGTATACTATAGTGATGTTTATCTACTTAATATATTACTTATAAGTCTTGGAGGACCACTAATTGAATGGTTCATGTACTTACCTAAGGGATCAGTTATATCATTCACATACTTGTCATAAAAATTCATTAAACATTTATCCTATAATATGGAGCATGAGATCATATTAATAGACTTGTATAATACCAAACAACTCAATGGAGAAATTATTTCATCCTTTTTTAGAGGTGGTGAATCCTTGTTAGCATATTTATGTGCATGAACCCTAAGAAACAACTTGTCAATATCTTCACAACCAACCTAAATCAAGAACCAACTTTTCAATTATGGCTTCAATATGCAAATAATTTTAATGATATTATTGAAAATGGTATACAAATTAATAAGGATTTAGTTGATAAAGGCTTAATGAAGTTATTTTTTAAAAATAAAAATCAAGCTAATACATCATCAAAAAAATCTAAAATTCTTCAATAAGAATAAAAATGTGGTTGGAAATGTGGTCACAAGTTCTAAGCATGTGCAAACCATTTTGAGTTCTAATCCTCCAAAAGTTCAAAATAAATCAAGCATCATTGTGCCAAGAGTAATACCAAATTAAGATATTAATAAAATATAATATAAAACTCTTGGTGTGTCTATAGAGAATGTCCTCCATAAAATCCTAGCTACAAGTATGATTGTGCTTCCAAAAATCATGCCCTTAAATGAAAATCAACTTAAGCCTGCATGGTACTGAGAAGATGAATATTGTGACTTTCATAGATTCAAGGGTCACTCTACCAAAAGGTGAATGTAGCTTAGGGAATATATTTAATACTTAATTTATTGAGGGGAAATCAAAGTTGAAGAGAAAACACCTCCTTCCAAAAATTAACAGCTTGGTATATATCATGATCTGTTTCCCAAGCATTAAAGAAAAAATCACAAGAGGACCAAGGTCAAACTTCCCACACCATTCATGTTGATTATAGGAGAACCCCTTATAAATATGACTCAATTATAGGTCATGTTATTCATAGAAAAAATTGAGTCACTACAATTAAAATAAGGTCTAAGTCTCTTGAACATCCCCTTGTCCAAAATCATCCCATCATCAAAATCAAGGCCAAAACATTTGAATGCAATTAAATATCGAAGTGTCTAATTTTCAAAATTTAGGTCAATCATCCAAGTGTGTCATCACCACATGATGTGGTAAAATCACTATATTAGTGGCACCTTATAAATCCCCCATTCAAAAGGCACCTCCAAAATTCAATGTTCAACAACCTCCTCTAACTACTCCTAAGGGAGAATATCATCTCATTCAAAAACTTGAGAAGACCCCAACCCAAATCTATATAACGGATCTTATCAAATCATACTCTATCCATCAAGACATATTTAATAAATAACTATAGGAATTAATAGCTCTTATAGATATCTAACCTTATCATTTCTAGGTTCTCATTAGCCATCTCTCATCTACTTGATACTCCACCTTTGACCCACATGATGCCATTGGACCTAATCATAATAATCCCTTGTATATCAAGGTATTTAATGTAAATAATAAAATAAAATGAGTACTTGTCGAAAACGGTTTTGGAAATAATTTGTGAAATATCAATCTAATCAAAAGCTTGAGTTATTCAACGTCTATATTAACATCTAAAATCATTACTATCAAGGCTTACGATGACCCTAAATGATAATCAACAATAACTATTTATCTTTATACCATGGTGGGTTTAATCACTCATCAAAAATTAATTAATGTGGCATAGTTTGAGTTACCATGTAACATCCCTTTGGGATGCCTTGGATCCATGAAATGTAAATTGTTACATTCACCCTCCATCAATGCCTCAAGTTTCCACATTCTAGTATAGAAATCACTATCCTTGGTGATCCACAAACCTACAAATAATGTAAAATGTTGGAGGGAAAATATAATGATGGAGTATACTATCTTATACATAAGGAGGATTATTTTATAAAATATAAATACATATATTATATCCATCTAGATGACTCATTCACAAATTTGCTTCCTGTCTCCCACATTAAAATCATTCCCAAAGAATGTGGTGAATATGAATATCATACCTTCCATGTTATAAATCTCATTATATCTCCATATAGTCATGGATGACCCACTATAACGGAAGTCAAAGTAACATGCCATTATTTTGGTAAGATAACCTTTATAAAATTCAGGCTCTATTTAGATGAAAATATGGAAAGATTAGATGACTCTTGGTTAATAAATGATGGTCTTGCATCTTATTTTTAGCATCAAGAGTATCCTAAATCAAATTGAATGTGAAAAACATGAAATATAAATTAAAAGGATTGAAAATCCATGAACATGGTATTTTGTAACCCATACTAGTCAAATATCATCGATTATATTATGGCTTGGGGTACAAACCACCAGGTGGTGACACATATGATGCCATTTATTATATTCCTTGGTTTATGAGGAATCTTCCTTTGATTATGATATCAAAATATGATCCATCCATATCCTTTATAAAGATCTTTCTACTGTCAAAATTTTCATTGACACATTTATACTCACCATCGACCTCAACCTCCATTATCTTGACCTAATTGATTAGGACCAACAAGAGGAATTGTCCTTTGATCTATTTCAAAATGATGAAGCAATAGTTGAGTTCATGGGAATATGAGATTATTTACCAGCTAGTGACCATAAAAAGGGGTTTGAGATTAACCTAGATGCATGTGCTTACTTTGAGGAAGATGTGTAATTCCCTAGTCATTAAAAATTAAAAAAATTCCAAATAAAATAAAAATAAAAATATCAAAAAACTCAAAATAAAGTTTCCTATTGAAAAATTCTTTGAGGAACTAGTGGACCAAAAAAATCAAAATAAAAAATAAATAAAAATAAAAATAAAGATGTGTCTATTAGTGAAAACCTCTCTAAGGCATCAATAGATGAGGGATTCTACTTGTCTCCTAAGGATGAGATTGAAACAACTAAAACCCCATAGATTATGCTCCTGAATGACTCTCTTAGTCCTAAAGAACAAGTGTATGATGATATATCTATAAAATTTCCAAACATCATGCAAACACCTAAATAATATCAACTTCCTCCTATCTCAACATACATACATGATAAATCTTCATCATTAGGCAAACAAACCATTATTGCCAACATTTTTATGGAAGACAACCCAAGGATAATCACACTTGGGGTGACTCTCACCCATGAATAACAAAAGATAATAATAAATATTTTATAGGAATTCACTAACAGATTCACTTGGTTTTATGGAGAGATGTTACGATTAACTCCTTCTTTGGTAGTCCATCATCTTGTTTTCCATCTAGATGCCAAGCCGATCAAGTAGAAGCTTTCCAAGATGAATCTAAGGTGGAATTATTAGTGAAGGAATAATTAAAAAATTTCTTGGATGTGGGGTTCATCTACCCCATTAACTATGAAAATTAGATGTTAAATATTCTACTTGTCAACAATCCATCAGGTGATATTCACATCTCTACTGAATTTAGAGAGATCAATAAATCCTACCCAAAGGATCCCTCTTCCCATCATAGAGATGATTGTTAACTCAACAACTAGATATGAAATTTTATCACTCATGGATGGATTCTCAAGATATAATAAGAACTTTATTACACTAGAATATTAATATAAGACTGTATTCACTACTTTGTGGGTAACCTTCTGATATTAAGTCATGCCATTTAGCTTGAATAAAATTGGTGTGACCTATGAAAGAAATATGAAAATACTCTTTCATGATATGATACATGATATTGTTGAGGACTATATTAATGACATTTTGGAAAAATCAAGAACACAAAGCTTCCTATAGTCCCCAGGAGGATTTTCAAATGACTAAGGGAGTATAAAGTATGGATAGACCCAAATAAATGCATTTTGGCATTAATTTAGGTGAAATTTTGGGGTTGATCATATCCAAATTAGGTATTGAATTCAAAGTAATTACTAAAATGCCACCACTTGATAATCTCAAGTAACTTCAAATCTTACAAGGAAAAATCCAAGTAATCTGTTAGTTCATATCTTAGTTAGTTGATAAATGTCAACCATTTATATATTTACTTAAAAATGGGAATGAATATAATTAGAGTTAATAATGTTAGAAAGCCTTTGAAATCTTAATTAATATCTATTGAATCCTCTAGTCTTATCACTACCAACACTAGAAAGACCATTGCTCCTATACACATCATCAAATTAATGTGTATTAATATCCTGTTGATGATGAAAATTGTTTTGTCAACTAATCAAAACTTTCACCTATTGTGAAGGTTAAATTGGAATCATACCAGTCTAATGGTAAGGTTATAAAGGTTTGAATATCATCTTAAAGATGTGAAGGTTTTTTTAAATGTTATATATCTATAAGCTATTGGATATAACATATTCTTATAATTTAGAAATCCACTATCAATCAATGAATCAATTCAGATATAAATATGTAATCAATCCTATCTGATAGAAAAAACCTATGAACAAGACAATATTTTAAATTAAAGAAATCTAATTCAATAATATAATTTATTCTCAAAATAACATCTTGCTTTACTGTTATAACCTCCAAGTAAATAGCAAGATAATAAAAAAAGAAGCATAAAGATAAAAAAATGAAGACAAGAAAATAAATCAGTTTATATGCATATCTTCAATAATCAAATAACACAAACATAACTCAACAATCAAAATAAAATAAACAAACAATAACATCAAACAAATAAGTAATTAAATAATAAACTAATTAAGAAAACATAAAAGAATTTAATCTAAACTAATATATAACTAAAACAAAACTAATCTAATACTTAACTAAACTAACCTAACACACTTAATCTAATAAAAGAAATCAGAAATAAATAATAAGATTAATACAAATAATTATATTAAAACAACACTAAATAGAAAAGAAATTAAGTCAAATAGAAAAGAAATTAGGTCAAATAGAAATTAAAATAAAATCAGATTTAAACTAAATTAGAAGTTAAAGTCAAATAAAATACAATATAAGAAAATATGTAAGTATCACAAAAGAGAGTTATCTTAGCAAAAAAGATAATTTTATTTGAGAAATAAATATCCTTCTTACAAAAATATTTTTTGAAAGATAAATTTTAAAATCAATTAGAACAATAATATGTAACAAACAACAAAGTTTTCTTCATTATTCAGGTTGAATACTTAGATTCCGCACATAGGAATGCAAGAAGTAATCATCGAAAGATGTTAAAACTGATAACTTTAGATAATTTACTATAAATGGTAATATAAAACTAGATATACCTGTATTTCCTAATTAATATAGTCAACTATCATATAGATACCATTGGTCTATTTACAAAAGTCATGCTATATCAAAGAAATTGCATAAAAAAAAAAGATAAGTGATTGAATTTTAAAATTTAATAGTCTTCAATACCAATGTTATTACTCCTCAAATGAATCATTGATCTCATTTTATACTTCCAAGTTGGTTAAAAAATAAGTTGTAACTAACCTTAGTTAGTTACTTGTTAATTTAAAATAATTGACTTCTACAAGTCAATTAATATTAGCATCTATAAGTTAAGATTTATTTAAGACTTTAAAAGTCTTAAGAGATCAATATTTTGAAAATAAACTAGGTATTTCCTAACAGGTGGTGACCCTCTAATCAACTAATAATAATAAGAATAACATATTTCAATAAATAATGGGATAATTTAAAGTTAAATGAAATTCTTATCTACATTAATTTCATTACGTATATAATCCAAATTACTTAAGCATATATATATATATATATATATATATATATATATATATATATATATATATATGTATGTATGTATGTATGTATGTATGTATGTATGTATGTATGTATGTATGTATGTATGTCAAAATTAAAGTCTACTTGCACTCCAAAATATCATTAAAGTATCAAAATTCTTAAATGTACTAAGTTTTATCAATTTAAAGTTTAATTCCGAAATAAAATTTATCTTTTTGATAATTAAGAGTCATCAAAATTAGATAAAATTTTTACCATTGGTTCACTAATTTCATTCAAGAATTCATTAAATTCCATTTGAACTACATGAACGTAAACCAATTTTTTACCTTAATCATTCTCAACATCATCTATCTCCAATTTGATTTGCTTCACTACTCTGATTTATTTTGGAGTTAAAAATTTTGCTTGTCTATTTGCACGTTTCCTTGAAGTGGATGGATGCATGACAACAAGAGGTTTTCCCAAAATAAGTCTCCTGCACCCTAAAATAAACATCTTTTGAGGTGGTGTTGGTTCAGTAGAACAAGATGGTAATGAAATATTAAAAAAAGTTCTTTGGATGGATTGGCTCATTGGATTGCTATTATTGTTCATTAACAACATTAATTCTTTCCTGATTGGGTGACTGAATAGGTAAATGATTAGGATTAGTTTGTACATGATGGGAAGAAATAATATGAAAACAAGATCTAGCTCTAAATATATGACCACAAAAACCCTAATTTCCCCTATGATTATCAATATTAAATGGAAAACTACTCAACACATTCCAAAATACTGAGTCAATGGCATCAAAATGAATGGACATTTAGGCTCCTCTACTTGAATATCTAAGACCAAACCGTCTAGCCCTAAAACCTCCTCTAGTAAATTGCCTATTAGGTGAATTTTAATTCATACTACCAAAATTATGATATCTTTCCTAACTATTATTGTTGTTATTCATGTTCGTATCTGGTTGATCCCAACCTAACTTTCTAAATACGATTGAAAATATATATTCAAAATCTTATCATCATCATTTGACTAAAATAAAAAAGAATGAATATATAAATTACAAAACCAATAATAATAATAATAATAATAATAATAATAATAATAATAATAATAATAATAATAATAATAATAATAAATTTTTAGTTTTTAGCCACTTTATGAAATTTACAATTATATCAACAAAATGAAAA
Source organism: Torreya grandis (assembly GCA_037957365.1). Lineage (NCBI taxonomy): Eukaryota > Viridiplantae > Streptophyta > Pinopsida > Cupressales > Taxaceae > Torreya > Torreya grandis. The sequence continues at coordinate 8,072,327 of JARHVA010000026.1, read as the reverse complement.
AATCAAGGATTCAATCATCATTAATAAACTTCATTTATATGATTTCAAACTCTAGCTTTATCATATATCAATATAATGATCAAACTCAAATTCATAATGATTACATAAAATTATATTCTTCATAATTTTATTCCACATATTCTGCCATACTTTATTTCATTCCATCTTACTGTATAAATACAGTCTCAATATATTCAATATATGTATTATCCACAAATTACAAAATGCATGTATTTATCAGCACTAATAACCATTCCATAACCACTAAAAGAAATGAAAAGATAATTTCAATAGAAGTTTGTTCATAATGTTGTAAGCATTTTAACATGGTCACACCTTTTTCAAATCATCATTTCAAAACTAAGAACACATATATTTATCTAAAGTTTCCAAACTGTTAACATTTTCTTACTGCTCTTTAAATTTATGACTTTGAAAATAAAACCCAAAAAATGCATTTGATATCTTTGAAAGAAACCTTTGATTTTTATAAGATCATATATTACATGCAAACAAATTATGTATATCAAAACTTTTTAACACAATAATTTCTTCATACTATACCCAAAAAAACCACTTCTAAACTCATTTTTATGCCAAAATTCATGCATTTATGAAACAATAACTTCAAAAATCAATATGATATACCTAGAGTTGTATACACATAATATTTTTAACTTTTGTTGATTACTAACACTTTGTATCTTATAGGAACCTATTGAGTCTCAATCTCTCTAAGTGTATGCCTTAAGGGGTATACTGAAAAAGGGGTGGGTAGACCATCGGTGCTTTATAAGATTATTGTTCCTTTTTCCACTTTCCACTTTCCATTTACACAATTGTCGCCTAAAACCTTGAACCCTAGGCTTATTCTTCTCTTTCCTATCCATTCGAGTCATTGCCATGCTTTATTCCTTTATTTATTTCCTTATTATCCTTTTCACCTATTTAACAAACTAGGTTGATCTGGTCAACTTAGTGTGTTTTGGGGACACTTTAGCTCTTTTGATTTATTAGTCTCCCGACCAACCTAACATAGACCTAGTGAGTGTGAATTAAGAAAAGAAGAGAGCAAAAAATTAAGTGAATAAGTGTGAATGAACATCTACTTATAGACAATTCTACTTGAGGAATAAAGATTTAGGGTTCAATATTTTCTTTGGAACTTTGATCATGTCTTGTGGAGAAGTATTTTAAATGCTTAAGTAAATTGTGTAGCCTAGAGCTGATTTATCTTGGCAATCCTTATAAACCATAACAATATCTTATGAATCACCCTGGCCAAAGGAGATATTAAGGATTGATAGGTTCATATTCAAAGGTAAGTATTCCTAACTTTATTTATCCTTTGTAAGAGTAGATAGATAATGCATTATGTATTCTTTTCTTCTATGCATTAGGATTTTGTATATATTAATGTGAGTATATATCTCTTATGCATGTTTAGTTTAGTTTTTATTTTATTTTTTTGTTCTAACCCCAAATTTGTGCCATAATCTTTGGTGCACACTAGATTAATTTACTTTTATTTTTATTAGATAATTGACTCTCTTGTTTGTTAGTATAAGTGAAATATCAAATCATAGGACTCTTTTAGGGTTGTGTGATTATGTTAGACTGTAGGATTTGGAACCCTTTCTAGCATGATATGTTATGATAAGTCACACAAATGATCCCATAATTAGGTCTAGTGTATCCCCATATTGGTCATGCTCCCACTTAACAAGTGTATATCCAATCGAAAGTGTAGTTGTGCTCTATCTTATCTGATCTAGGATTAATTCATATACATCATACAATTCTAACTACATACATTCTAATGAACCCAATATGAAACTAACCCTTTCAAGATTTATTTCACTTATTTCATTATTTTTATCATTTATTTTGACCTACTAGATTGATTCTATTGACCTAGCTATTTATTTTTGTGTGTAAGTTTTCATGTTTCTAGACTACAAGGTTAACCAGGTCAACCTAGTGTATTTAAAGACTACCAGTTCAATTTACTAGGTCAACCAAGTCAACCTAGTGCATTTTTAGATCTTTTTCAATAGGTTCATGTATTACTTGGTTGAATAGATTGACCCAATTTGTAGGTTTTTGATAGTTTTCTCTAAGGTTTCAGATCAACAATCTTCTCCTTTCCATCTTTAAACCACTTAGGTGAGTTTATATTATTTTGTATATTTATATTTCTATACTTTATTTTCAAGTTTGTAGTCTTCAAAACTACCCATACACAGACAACTAGATTGACCTAATCGATCTAGCTCTGTGTTGTATGTATTATCTGAAACAACTAGGTCAACCTAGTCAACCTAGTAGGTTTTTCAGACCTTATTTTTAGTAATACTAGCTCAACCCTATCGACCTAGTTATATATGTTGTGCATATAGTGTTTTCACTATATCTTATTTCAAAGTTAGAATTTACCTTGTATGTTAATCACATCTTTTATTTTAGTTGTTTGCATGCTTAGAATTATTCACATAGTCTACTTAAGAGGTTTTTAATTAACTAGTTAGTTTCACTATTTCTATTTTATGCACACATGACTAAATCACATAACATCAAAAAACAATTTAAAATATGAATACCTAGGCTAACCTACTTGGATTTCATCACTAAGGGGAAAACTAACTTGATGTTCTACTCAAGTATAACACATGGTTAATAGTATATGTAGAGTAAAAAATTACTCTACGTTCCATTCTATTTTTTTAGTTACGCGCCACGAATTTTTGTCTTCGTATAATTTGGTCTGAGATGGTAGAGTTTTGAAATAGAGCACGGGCTCTATCTTCCTTTTTGATTCATTTTTGTCTAAGTGTCAGGGTAAAGAAAAAATTGACAAGTGTCATTCTCTGAGGCATCCTTTATCAAGTGGAAATGCCAAGTGTCATCATCCGAGGCACCTAAAATATTTTTGTGAGTTCATCAGAATGTGCCACGTATCTCATAGGGACTCAGTGGAACATGCCAAGTGTCATCATCCATAGTTTCATATTGGCACCCATGTTTCATCTCTTTTCAGTGAAAGTTTTAACAAGCTAAGTATCAAGATCAAGCAACAAGTGTTAAGTGGTAGTCATGAAAGGTCTCAATGTTGCTTTTATAAAAGTGATGGAAGATGCCATGTATACTAGCAAAAGAAAGTAGAAGCCACCATGTGTTGCGGTCTGAATTATCTTTATCTTTGCTTCACTGATATAGCAAAGATGGTGGTGGGTCCCAAATTTTGTTTCTTTAGCAAGCAGAAGCCGCCAGGTGTCACAGTTTATGTAAATGATAAATGAGATCCATTTGTTTATATGGTATAAATAGAGTAAAGTGAAGACCACTACATGTCATCTTCCACAGGTTTCCAAAAAGGTAGCTAAAAAGAGTGGAGACCACCACGTAACCCTAGATAAGTAAAGTGGAGATTGCCATGTGTCCTTTAATGAAGTAGTGGAGATCAACACCTATCTCTATGTCACTTTTAAAGTTACTCAGGTAAGAAATGCTGTGGGTCTTATTTTATTTGAAGCTATTGAATTTTTGAGGAAGCAGATTGCGACAAGTGTTAAAGGCAAAATGATCCTGAGCAAAGACACAAAAGAGTATAAGTTACGTGGAAAGTGCCACGTGTCTTCGATGGGTGCTATGGAAAATGAAAAGTGTCATCCTCCAGTGTTTCCTAAAATAAGAAGAATAAATTGGCTAAGTGTTACCTAGCATTTAAGAGGAGAGCGTCTTGCAATCTGTTTTAGCCAATAAACTCCTAGAATCTATAAAATATCTTCTGTTAGACACTTCTAGTTCGGTTAAATTTCATTTGGGCCATTAGATTGGGAACAAGCAGACAATCTAGAGTGAATCCAAGGCAATAAATAAGGGTGTAAAGATCACTAAAAGGGATCAAGAGGAATTATCAGAGAGAATTTTTGAGAGAAATTATTGTAAAGAGTCTAGACTTTTTAGAGCTGTGACTAAGTAATATCATTTGCTTTTGTCTCATTTTCTTGAGTTGAAAGGTTTATATAACTGTACGTGTTTCTGTGCCTCTTATATGATTAGAAAATTCAAATAAGAAGATTGAACCCTATGCCTTTGTTGATATTTTCTGTGTCATTTGCAAAAGTATTCTAGGCTGTAGACTTTCTAGAGCTATGATTGGGAAAGTCATTTTCTTTTGTCTCATTTTCTTGAGTTGAAAAGTTTATATAACTGTATGTGTTTTTGTGCCTCTTATATGACTAGAAAATTCAAATAAGAAAATTGAACCCTATGCCTTTGTTGACATTTTCTGTATCACAACAAAAGTAGTCTATACTGTGAGCCTTTGTTTCTATTATTTCCATCTTTTACATTGATCATGCACTTGTTTGCTCTTAAATGTAAATGAATCCTACATATAGTCTCACTGTGCTCAAGATTAAGGTCAAATTACATTCAGGCACATTCCCATAGATTAAATTTTCTTGCATTTGTGTTTTTGATTTAAATTCTTATCCCTTTTCTTAGTATCTACTTAATATAGAGAAGAACCAACTTCTTTAAAATTTAGAGGTTGTTTCAAGTCACAAGTCAAACATCTTGAAACTTCCCATTATTGGTGTTTATTACAAAGCATAATTTTAAATCATCAATAGTTTTTGGCACACCCGGTGGGACTAATCTTGAAGTTTCTTTCAAGATCATATGAACTAGAGAGCTACGAGGAGTCATAGCTATGGACCAATAACTAGGTCATAATCTGCTACAAATCCAGGTATTCTTTTGACACCTTTGGTAACAAGTCCAAGAAGAAGAGCCAACTAGTTTGTACCAATACCCAGAGCAAATATGGGAGCCCCTATACCCCCAAGAAATTATGCAAGCTAGAACACTGGTAGTCCATTAGTTCTCCCAATACCACCAGCCACTTGGGACCCTATCCCAGTGAATGCCTTAAAAGCTCTACCCAAATTCAGTGGGCAAGACTTTAAAACATCTGAGGACATCTTTAAGATGTATCAGATGTCTGTGTTATACATGTTATCACACATCAAAATGTGGCCATAAGATTATTAGCAACTTCTTTTAAAGGGAAAGCTTTAGAATGGTACATGTCCTTGACCCCAAATACCATTTCTACATGGGATCAGCTTGGAGATCTTTTCTTTGAAAGATTCAAAGAGAAGGGTGACAAGTCTTCTTTATTACAACAATTAATTACCATTCAAAGGGCACCATAAGAAGCCATGACTGATTTCAATTCCAGATTTCAAAAGACTTGGGAAAGAATCCCTGTTACAGCTAGATCATTACTAAGTATGGACATAATATTTTATCTTAAGGCTTTGAATTTAGATATATCTATTATGATTCAGTCACTTGGAGAACACACTTTGCTAGAAGCTTATGAATATGCGGTCAGAGCTGAGAACAATTTAATAGATGCTGGAAAGTTACCTCTAAGGCCTCTCATGGCCATGTTCCTAGAAATTTCCTTGCCATTACCTCAAGAAGCCCCTAAATCTATATCCCCACTTGTGTCTATGTACACCTATCCTCAACCATCTGCTAAATAAATTGTCCCCACTTAGTCATCTGAATTTGATGATATCAAGAATATCCTAAGGACATTTTCTAATGAGCCGATCAATATAAAAAGATAACAGAATAATTTCCCTAAGCCTCCATATCAAGGCTATCAAGGAAATAGATTTTCATCTTAGCCAAACCAATACTAGGGTCCTCCAAGACAAACTAACCATCAGCTAGCAAACCTATTAGTTGCAGTCCCCACACCCTCATAGACTATTCCTCCCAATTCAAATAGGGAGATTGTTCCAAGGCAAAATAACTATGTGGATAACAATAATGCCTAGTGTTTCCCTTGCAATAATGCTCATACACCTAGAGATTGTCCTATGGGTAATCTACAACAAAAGGTGGTAGAGCAAGGAAGAATGGATGGTCAGTTTGCAAGTTCTAGTGACAATCAAGCCTATCAATCTTCTGGTATGCAAAATTCAGTCCTAATGGCTTAGATGCAAGGGATGTCCTTGCAATAAGAGGAAGAAATAGCCCCAAAACATGCTTTGTTCTCATTTGTTGAAGATGAAGAATTAGTTTTCTTGAATGAAGCATCTACCTCCAAAAAACTAGTGGTGTAATCTGATTATTACACCAGATCAAAGAGAAGGATGGTGGAACAACCTAAGATTGTAAATAGTCAAGTCATGGAGAATCCTCCATTTCAAGGACAAAGAAACACAACTGTCAAACAAGAAGTGCCTTAGCTAGTGCAAAATCAAGGGACTCCTACCCAAATTTAGGAAAAAATAAGATATCCTTATTTTCAAAAAGCTCAGACTCTGGGACTAATAAATGTGGTGGATCAATTAAAGAAGACTCTAGCACAAGTATCAATATGGGATATATTGGCTATTCTTGAATAGAAGACACTAATACTAGAAGCTCTACAAGGCCAAGCAGTGCAAAAGGGTACTGTTATCAAAGAAAGACCTGCTGAAAAAGAAAAGCTCAAAGATATAGTTCATTTGTAGACAACAGCCCTAGTGAATAATACAATAGAGGTAAGTAAATCTAAACTGGATCCCTTTTATTTAACTTTGATAGTGGGTAAGAAACTACTGCATAATGCAATGATTGATTCAGGGGCTAGTACTATAGTAATGCCTAAGTAGATAGCTGATGCTTTAGAAATTAAGTATGAACCACTCACTAAAGGAGTCATACAGCTAGATGGCAAAGCAGTACAAACCATAAAGAGAATCAAACAACTCCAATTACAATTATATGCTTGTCCCAATATAATTGTAAATCAAGATGTAGTAGTGATAGATATACCTCCTATTTTTGGCTTATGTTTATCAAGAGACTTTACAGCCAAAATAGGGGGATATATGTCCCTTGATTGGTCTCATCTCATCTTAAGAACCAAATATGGTTCAAAGATGAAGATACCGTCTGAACCATTATATAAAGATTACATCACTAGTGAGCTCACTGCAAAGTTAGAGGCAGCCCATGCTATGATGAATAAAGAAGAAAGGGTTTTGTCGAAGAGCTCGGTGAATGGACTGAATATAATCATGAAGAAGAAAATGATCATTTATTAGCTATGATGCAAAGTGACCCATATGGAAATTAAGACTCCATTGGTCTGGGCACTTACGTTATACTTGATGAAGATCATAGAATTCCAAATGTTCTAGAGGAAGAAAATTCAAAAGATACCTCTTCTATCAATCCTCAGGCCTCTTATGAATTCCAGATTCCTAGTGATAAATCACAAGTGCATACCTTAACCTCTTATGAAGAAGAAATAATTTTTGATTTTCTTCTTACTTTGCAAGATGATGTAGAGGAATATGGACATTTCCTAGATCATGATTTGAACAATTTGTTTGAAATCATTGGGTCAAGTTAAACCATTTTTCAAGATAGCTGTGAGCCAATTACAGAGGAATAAAACAACATTGAGCCTCAATTACATGTGCAAAATTATTGCAAACTTTCAGAATTATCCTTTCAAGATATTGGTAATTTTGAAGTTATTAAAGAGGATGATCATGCAGTAGAACTTGAGTTTGAGGAAAAAGGAGTTAAGTCAATAAATGATATATGTCAAAAGGCTTATATTAATGAATAGATGGTTGTTAACTTCTTGGTAAGATATCCCAATATCAAGGGCCAATATTCGATGAGCTTCTAAGAACAAGAAGAGCTTATGTATGTTGAAAGCATGTTTGACTTAGACTCACTCAAATGTAGGCAAATCAATGTGTCACACACAGAGGGCAATTCACCAAAGCTATATCTAATTCAATCACTTATATGGCAATATAAGCTGGCTTGTCATGAAAGAGGCTTTAGAAATTCTACTTTTGATCCAGGAGGGAGATAAAGATGCTTCATTAATGTAGTTAAGTAGTTTCTCCTTTTTGTATTGCTTTGTTTTCCTACTTTGTTTTCCCATTTTTTGTTTTCCCACTTTCCTTTTAAATAAGTGTTCTTTGAACACGTAGTCGGTAGCTCAAAATTTTCAAAATTTTCAAAAATATCCAATACATTGAATGTATCCCAACATCTTTAAGAAATCCCCAAGGTAACTTACACTGCCACTTGCATAACGTGTCTATCTCATTGTTCCATTAAGATTGAGTAGGATCTGCTAACGGTTATTCAAGTTTAATGCCATTTTTGAGACTTGATAGGTCAATAAATACCTCTTAGAAAGAGTTAAAGTTTACAAGTTCTCAAACATTCTTGCATTTGCATGAAAATATCTTGCTACTTGCATTTTTTATGCTTAGTAAACTTGCTTCAGTGAAAGTATTTCCATTTTGCAAAAGTTCATACAAGCTATCATAGAGAAGATATAGAGATGGAGGGGGCACAATCTTCACAACAAGGAGCTGGGATGTATGAATCCCTTGATAAGTTTCTTACAAGTAAATCATATGCTTCAGCTCCCACACAGCCATTGAAGACCTATCCATGGACCAAGTTTCTTGAAGCTGGTCAAGCAAGTGACCCAGCAAAAATAAAAGATTATGCAGATGGCATCATGGACCCAATTCTGCAGAGAGCTAGTAGCAAAACTCTTAGAGAAGGGGCACATCAAAGGTGTTTACAGAGGGATAGAGTAGGGAAATGTGAAACATTCACCATAAGGATATGGACCTCATAACTAGCTCAATTCATTGTCCCAATTGTGCATCCATGCCCCGACCTGGTCGAATTATGTGTAGACTTGTTCCATGCACCTTCATGCACCATTCAACAAGGTCCATTCACAATGAAAATCACACCACAAGCTATTAGGGATATGTTAGCCCTACATCATGATAGTACAACTACATTTCCCACTATTGATAAAATGCAAAGAATGTTAGCAAACATCAACACTCAGTTAAGGTTCCTAAGATTTGAATTACAAATGGGTGATGATGACACTATGATACCCACACTCCCTACGCCAAGAGATCAATTCACCCAGGCTAGCCAAGATGCATTGTCAATGATGGATTTCATTTTTGGCATGAAATATGATATGGCAGTGTATGTAGAATAAATGGCTATCCTTTTTAGGCTAAAGACCATTGACAAAACCCAAGAGTATCAGCTTGACTTTTTTGAACAAATTGCTTTCTCAATGGTAGAACAACTAGCCCATTTTAGATCAAAAGGAGTGTTTAGGTGTTCTTCCTATTTGTTCCACCTCATGCTTTTTTATAACTTTGAACTCTTGGCCTAACATATGTATCTTAATATGTATGACCCAAATTTTGATCTCCAAGGGACCATCCCTGTGTCTGCATGGACACACATTTTGTCAAAGACTAGTGACTCGTATGAATTCTGGGAATTATTTTTTACCCCTATTTTTTGCCACCTTAGCCCCGAACCAATTATGAATAGATTATTCCCAAGTGTTTCAAATCTTCTGGCCAGTTGCCCCATTCCTTGTGATTTCTATTTTGGATCCCACCATACCATTATAAAAGTCCATGGTTTTTGTGGGGAACCAATATTGCTACCTAAAATTTTGACTCTTAGGTTAGCATTCCTAGAGGTCACCAGGCAGGTATCCAAATTTGACAATGAATTTGGCTCTGGGAAGAGGAAAAGAAAAATGTATAATCTACCATGGATGACAACCAGCATGGTTTTGGAAACTAGAGACGCTGAAGTTGTGTTGCTAAAAAAGCTAGCCTTTCTAGGTTTCCTTTTAATAGAGGACAAATGGGTTTATGACCCAAATGATTTCATAGCTTCTTGGATAATAACTAATAGAGTCCTAATTAGAATTACACATGAGGGCTGCCCATTTTGGGAAACTAGGAAAAATCCTAGGGAAGACACTCTTGGATTTTATGTTGAGTTAACAAACTTACCCCTTCTACAAAATAGGCCATGGGAAACATTCTATGTCAAGCAAAGGGATTATGATCCTAAATTTAGAATGACATTTGGCTTAAGAAGAACATTAAAGAATAAATATTGGGATACTGAGAAGATAGAGGCCTATTGGAAATATAGGTAGGAAATTTGTCAAACAACCCATTCTTTTGGGAATGTAGACACAAATGAAAGATGGGAAGAACTATGGGATGAGTGTCATCTCTCCCTAGTATCTATCCTAAAGACAAGTAATTTTTTGACACCAGGTTTAGAGCAAGAAGCTAGGGCTGGGTCAAGTCAAGAGTCACAAGCCTCAGAGCAAACTACAGCTGCAGTAACTATATCAGTCTAGCCTCAATATCTCAGCACCATAGAAATACAAAAAAGTGTGGTGCCTTCATCATCACAAGCTTCCCCATCAGCCCCAGTTATAGATATTCTTAGTTCTCCACAAGAAGTAGATGTGGAAGGAAAAAGGATGCAGTAAGAAGAAGAGACACCTAAGAAATGAAAGAGGGTGCAGTTTTAATTTGATTCAGAAGAAGAGATAGACACCACACAGTGCCAATTATAGGGTACTGTAATCGCTCCTCAAGTATTATTCCTCCCTCTCCTCAGTCTATTTCTTCTCCTATTGGCATGATGATTTAATTTAGCTAGATGACATCCTCTTCCACTTCTGCCATTCCCATTTCTCACTTCGCCCCCTCTATGCCACCTCTAGCCTTAACATTACCTTATTTCTCTCCCTCTATTCCCAAGAAGCTTTCCCCTTAGATTACCCATAGCCAACAATTGTCTATTCAATATGGTCTACCATAAGGACATCCTTTTATGGGTGGGCATATTGCCTCTCCTTCCACCTTCTAGACCTAAGCAGATGCTGCTAGGAAGGCAAGGGAAGCCTGAAGAGAGAAAATGAAGATTAAGGAGAATAAAGCTTTGGCTACACCCTATTTGCAGTCACAATTTGACCCCATCCAACATCAATTAATGGTGACTCATTTGTTGCCAAATGTAATAAAGCCAATGGAGTAGATGTAGCCAGAAGATTACACGATGAATGTAGTGGCCATCGACATGTCCCTCTTCAGGCCACAAGACAAAATTGAGCTACTGACTGAATCCACTTTTGTAGTTACTAAAGACTACTTGAAGATATCAAGGAGGCTACATAAGATGAAAGTTGAGCTAGCCAAGGAAAAGACAAACTATAATAGTTTGACCTCAGAGATTAATAAAAAAGATAATGAAATAGAGAATCTAAATAAACAATTGCAAAATATTGTTTCTCTTTAGACTCACCAGGTAGTTCAGGCCCAAAATGATTCTTTAAAGGCAGGGCTCACACATGTAAAGGATGCAGTGATGACCCTTAGGCACAAAAAGGCAACATTGCAAGGGAATTATGAGGAACACCTATTGCAAGTTACCCAATTACAACAAAAGATGCTGGCTGAATAGAATAATACTACTATCATACAAGCCCAATTTCACTTAGAGCAATAGAGAGTAGCATAATTGACACTAGAGCTGGCCAATAGGCTAAAGAGTGTTAGAGTGTTAAGTCTGGTAAAAGAGCTATATGAATTCATGTGGAAGAGAATATTTTCAAAGATTATTTAGCTCAGGCCATCTCTCACCTTCTTGCTAAATACATAGACATTGTGCAAAAAGGTGGAGAGTTTAGTTTTAAATACTCTAGCTACAGTCTCTGAGAGAGTAATGGACTCACAAACGTAACTACAAAAGCTATATGATGCAACATAGGTAAAACTATCAGTAGTAAGAATCAATGATAGAATGGTCACTGCCAAGTGAGTAAATGAGGTTCTTAGTTGCAATTTCATAGCCACCAGTTGTAGAGAGCTTCTAGATGTCACGAAGGAAAGAATCAATGAAATGAAATAGCATGTTGAAGATCTAGTACAATTAGGTCTTCCTTTTCTATTTCCTGATGACAACATCATGCTGATGGTAGAAGAAATTGAACCTTTGATGTTGGCAAAATAGAATGATCAAATAGTTTTCTAGGATCTAAGGGATGATTCATCAATCTTTGAAGTAGAAGTTGTCTTGGTTCCTATTTCTCAGCTCGAATTTGAATTGAAGGCTACTGTTCAAATTTTGCAAAATTTTTCACACAAGGATATCATTAACCTTGATTTAGCCTTCAATGAATTGTAGAGTAAGCAAGGGTTATCTAATGAAGAGTGGTCCACCTACCAAACAATATTATTGAAGATATAATTTTGAATTTTTGATCTAGCAGGAGTTGTGGGTTCTTTTTGAGTAGGCTCAAAAGTCCTTGGGGTCGCCAATAAATGTAGAGTAAAAATTTACTCTACGTTCCATTCTATTTTTTTAGTCGCATGCCATGAATTTTTGTCTTCATATACTTTGGTCTGAGATGACAGAGTTTTAAAATAGAGCACGGGCTCTATCTTCCTTTTTGATTCATTTTTGTCTAAGTGTTGGGGTAAAGCAAAAATTGACAAGTGTCATTATTTGAGGCATTCTTTATCAAGTGGAAATGCCAAATGTCATCATCTGAGGCACCTTTCATATTTTTGTGAGTTGGTTAGAATGTGCCACGTATCTCACAGTAACTCAGTGGAACATGCCAAGTGTCATCATCCATAGTTTCATATCAGCACCCGTGTTTCATCTCTTTTTAGCAAAAGTTTTAACAAGCTAAGTATCAAGATCAAGCAAAAAGTGCCAAGTGGAAGTTGTGAAAGGTCTCAATGTTGCTTTTATAAAAGTGATGAAAGATGCCACGTACACCAACAAAATAAAGTAGAAGCCACCATGTGTCGTAGTCCAAATTATCTTTATCTTTGCTTCACTGATATAGCAAAGATGGTGGTGGGTCCCAAGTTTTGTTTTGTTAGCAAGCAGAAGCTACCAGGTGTCATGGTCTATGTAAATGAGAAATGAGACCCATTTATTTCTATGGTATAAAGAGAGTAAAGCAGAGACTGCCATGTGTCTTCTACAGGTTTCTAAAAAGGTAGCTAAAAGGAGCAGAGACCACCACGTAACCCTAGATAAGTAAAGTGGAGATTGCCATGTGTCCTTTAATGAAGTAGTAGAGATCGACACCCATCCCTATGTCAATTTTAAATTTACTTAGGTAAGAAATGATGTGGGTCTTATTTTCTTTGAAGCTATTGAAGTTTTGAGGAAGTGGATTGCGACAAGTGTCAAAGGCAGAATGATCTTGAGTAAAGACACAAAAGAGTATAAGTTACATAGAAAGTGCCGCGTGTCTTCGATGGGTGTTGCAAAACATGACAAGTGTCATCCTTCGGTGTTTCCTAAAATAATAAGAAGAAATTGGCTAAGTTTTACCTAGTGTTTAAGAGAAGAGAGCGTCTTGCAATCTGTTTCAGCCAATAAACTACTAGAAGATGAAGAATTTTAAAATCTAGAAAATATCTTCTATTAGACACTTCCAGTTGGTTAGATTTCATTCAGGCCATTAGATTGGGAATAAGTAGACAATCTAGATTGAATCCAAGGCTATAAATAAGGGTGCAGAGATCACTAGAAGGGATCAAGAGGAATTATCAAAGAGAATTTTTGAGAGAAATTATTGTAAAGAGTCTAGACTTTCTAGAGCCGTGACTAAGTACTATCATTTGATTTTGTCTCATTTTCTTGAGTTGAAAGGTTTATATAACTATACATGTTTTTGCACCTCTTATATGACTGGAAAATTCAAATAAGAAGATTGAACCCTATGCCTTTGTTGATATTTTCTGTGTCATTTGCAAAAGTAGTCTAGGATGTAGACTTTCTAGAGCTATGATTAGGAATGTCATTTGCTTTTGTCTCATTTTCTTGAGTTAATAAGTTAATATAAATTTACGTGTTTTTGCACCTCTTATATGACTGGAAAATTCAAATAAGAAGATTGAACCCTATGCCTTTGTTGACATTTTCTATATCACAGCAAAAGTAGTCTATACTGTGAGCCTATGTTTCTATTATTTCCATCTTTTACATTGATCATGAATTTGTTTGCTCTTAAATGTAAGTGAATCCTACATATAGTCTCACTATGCTTAGGATTAAGGTTGAATTACATTCAAGTGCATTGCCATATATTAGATTTTCTTCAATTTGTGTTTTTGATTTAAATTCCTATCCCTTTTCCCAGTATCTACTTAATATAGAGAAGAACCATCTTCTTTAAAATTAGGAGGTTGTTTCAAGTCGCAAGTCCCACATCTTGAAACTTCCCATTGTTGGTGTTTATTACAAAGTGCAATTTTAAATCATCAACAGTATATTTTGGCTAAGCACCCGACACTTTTATCATCATGGTGTGTGAAGTGAGGTGGTAGGACCCAATACCAAGCCTATATCATTTCCACTATAGTCCCTTTCATCCTAAACTCACCTAAAACCATCCATAGATTGTTATATATTACCTTGCTTATAGCCAACTCTCTATCATTTAAAATTATTCTTAATAATCTAATTAACATATAGGTTGTCTAATTAGATAGCTTTACTTTCCAAGTTATTTTCTTGTTCTTTGATCAATTGTGTGTGAAAAATATTGTATTATACATCATTAATGAATTTTTTTTTGAGTGTATCAATTAGATTAGCCAGAGTCAATTCAATTGAATGTTCATTTCCCTTTAGTACTTATTGCTTTTCATTATTTGAAAATTGTATTATTTTAATACACAACTTGATATCAACTTTATCATATTCCCTACATCATCATGAATCCAACACATTTTATGGTTTGTAGAACAGATAAGTAGAACTAAAGATATATGCAAAACAAGTAAGCTGTCTACTATACTAGGTCAACCCTATCAACCTAGTATCTTTTTCAGCCCCTATCCACTATACTAGGTCTGACATCTTTTCAGCCTTCCCTTAGTTAATAACATTACATTATTAAGGACTTGGATATTAACCTCACTTATTTTATTACCTCCGATGAAACTATCCAATTTCTTCCTTCCCCTTCTTCTAAGCCTAAACCACTCACTACATAATGCAATTTAGTTGATATCCTTCATCTTAATCCTCCTCACAATATGAATGTTATGAGTCCTTCATCATATCATACCAATCAAATTGATAATCTATATGGTTCCCAAATATTCAAAAATATTTATGATAATACTATTTACACTCCTCACAAGAATGGTGGCTTGACTAGGCTTCTTTCCTCTTATACCACACTTAAGACAATTAAAAATAATATTGGGAATCCTCCACATATAAATAATCCTCCTCCCACCAACGCTAACAATCCTCTTCCTATCAACACCAATACCCCACCTTCAAACCCACTTATTGATACAACTCAACTTATTGCCCAAGACATTAAATAAATGAACATCATGCAAACAACCAATCAATCTCAAATGATGAGAATGCAAAAAAATATATGCAACATGATTATTCAACCATCTCAAGTCATCATGTCTCAACCAAATCAAAATATTTTCCCTCTTCCTCTTAGAGATGCCAATGGACATATCATCCCTCAACCTCCAATGAATATAAAAAATGCTTTAATATCTTTAAAATGAACCTTTAGATCCATTTATTGCATCCATATATATTGAAAATATTTATCCAACTATCACATATAATGGGATTAAGGACCCTAATATCTTTCTTAAGTCTTTTGGTAATCTCTATAAGGATGGATCCAAACTAACACCTTTGTTAACACCAAACTCTTAGCCAAAACCTTTGTTGTTGATGCACTTGAATGGTACAACCAACTACCTAGACATTCCATCTCACAACTAGAGGATTTAGTCAATCCTCTAGTGAAGGAATTACAATATGATTACCTTCCTAAAAGTTATCTTAGCTATTTCATCAATGCCAAGCAAAATCGTAATGAATCTGCTCATACTTTCATCAAACAATGGAAGTCTCTTTCTCATAAGGTAGACCATAACATGAATGATGATACTCTTATAAAACTATTTTTCACTCCTCTTAAGGCACCTCTTAAGGCTCCTCTTAATACAAAGTTAAAATCTTTTCTCCTAAAAATTTTAAAGAAGCCTTAGACTAAGAAAAAGGCAAGACTTTCTTATGACTCAGTTTGAACCATATCATTCAAATACTAAATCAACTTTCCAATCTTCTTCTCATACCATTGATTTATCCAAGCCTCCCCAACCTTAAAATTGAGTATCCAATTTAAAAAATTTTAACCCAACCCACCCTCCCTTGAGTCTAGAACAACTCAAAGATAAATTTCAACCCTTTCAACCCATGAACTTTGATCCTTCCAAACCTCCTCTAAAATGGTACAATTTGGATAATTTTTGTTGGTGGCATGCTACTATAAGTCATTCCTATGAGTCTTGTCATGATATTCAATGATTTATTATTTATTCCTTGCTTGGTCCACATTAATATTGATATTGTCACAAAACAACATTATCAAGACTATTTTCAAGATTCTCATAATTAATATCAAGACCCAGAATCACATCAACATCAACTACCTAATGAACACACCTCATTTACTAATTTTATTCAACCACAATTGATACTTCTTATTACACCAATAAGGAAAGGATATCTAACATGAAAAACTTTAAACATATTTTGGCATCCATTAAACTTCAACATCTTAGGCCACATGAACCAAAATAATACCTAGTTCAAATGCCTACTTCAAAGTATATCATACATCTTCCTGCTTTATCTCCTAATACCTATCATATGCATCATATGTCACATTAAATCTCATTAAAATATAACAAACCAACACATTTACCTATTTCCAAATGCAACTATCAATCCAATGCAAATCATTCTAATGGTTCAATGTTACCTCACTCCAACTCACATGTTGGGGAATCTTGCGATGCCCATCCATATATCTATACTTTGGGGCATATTATGATGCCTATCCCTACATACACTTACCCTTTGGGGCATATTGTAATTTCCACTCTCCTTTTCTAATGCATAATAAAAAACACATCCAACTTCAAGATACCTTTCAAGACTTATAGACTTGTATTTCACATGCTCATCTTTGATACAGAAATTAGTATAGGTCTTATTTGTTCTTCTTATTTCTTGTTTCTTTATTTTTATGTAATTTATTTCTTTTAATTTTACCTTTATTAGCATCATAATTTTCCTTCTGTTCTTTTGGCTTTCTTATACATCACATTTGGCATTTATTTTCATTTTTATCCTCATATATTTCTTTCATTTTTGTCTTCTAATGCCATTATTTACCTTAGTAGCTTTATGATCATTTGTACCCCTTTCTTTAACATTTACCTCTAGATGTACCATACTATTCTTTCTCTTTTGCCATTCCTCTTATTATCACCCTCACAGGTCTCTATTTTATGATTTTCAAGGTAAGACCATGGATAGGATCTGACCCTCCTCATAAAATTGCCAGCTTTTCATGTTCTTTATGATCCTTGCTCTTAGACATTAGCTTTTGCTTCTTTTACTAGATGGAATTCTTATAACAATCTATGTTAGCATGTTTTCCTCAATTTCCTTCTTTCTCATGATAAGGAATCACACTTTACTATCATTGTATCCCTCTTTGCCTTTTGTCACATTTTTTGCAATTTGAAGCAATTCAAATTTTTTCATGTGTCATTCCTCTTGATTTCCCCTTTCTATCATCTCCACATTGGATAAAACAAGGTTAAATTCAAGATAACACTTTTATTTCACCTAGATTTATGAGACTCTTAGATCCCATGCTCTTTGAAGTTCTCTCTTAGTAACCTTGTCCTAAGTTTTCAAATGAAAGTAATCTTTATCACCCATGTTTGGTTTTCCAAATCCATATGGAGGAGGAATAGAAAAATCCATCAAAAAATTTAAAAGACAAATCATTTGAAACAAAAGGCAATGATATCTAAATGTCAACATACAAATCTCAAAAGTCAAATTCACACCAAAAGATGTGATTACAAGCACATATCTTATCTCTAATCAAAGCTTAAAATCCACAGTCAGCTTCACATAGAGCCAAAGTCTTTTGGGGTGTAGTAGGCCAGTAGATTGGAATAGGGGAATTCAAAAAAATCTATGGTGATACTTAATTTCTCACACATGTACCCAATCTTCCCAGTAGACCAATGACTCTATAAGGGGTCCTAAAGAATGGCGAACACATCATGAGGAGGTAGGTCTATTTTAATTTTCATGCATATAGCCTTCATGGGATGATCTATATACTCCATTTATTGACCTAAGACTTGTGTCACTAAGAGAAGTTCTTCAAAGTCCTTAAGATCGAAAGTCCTCTTGTTTTGAAAAATCTAATTTGAGTGTCTTGACATTGATAAAGAGTTATCTCTACCTTGATTTTTCCTTCATTCTCCCCTCCACCCATTTCATTTCCCCCCTTGAAAAGAAAATTATGATTCCAAATATATTTCCCTCTTTTATTATTCCCTCTTCTTCATCTCTTAAAAACATGCTAACACTACTTTGTTTCAATTTTATCTATCCTTAGAACAAAACAACATTTTTGAGTAACTATGGATCACTCTTTTCTTTCATTTATCATTATTATACTAACCTTTTAATGTGGATAACTAAGTCCACACCTCTTTTTCCATTATTACATGTTTCTCTTTATGTATTCCTTCTTCATGTTTGTCTTACATCTTAACTTACATTTCATTTGACATTCCTTCTTACTTTTTCTTTATGTTTTTATTTTGCCTATCTTACATAAGCTTCCTTTTTAGCTTCTTCCATCTTGGTATCAATATATTTAAAACTAATTCCATGACTACATCTTTCCACCAGACTTGAACCAAACCCATTATAAATAATTCATCCAAAAAGCCTCCTATTTCACCATCCTCAATAACATGTTCTATCATAGAGGATA
This sequence comes from Torreya grandis, assembly GCA_037957365.1. Taxonomy (NCBI): domain Eukaryota; kingdom Viridiplantae; phylum Streptophyta; class Pinopsida; order Cupressales; family Taxaceae; genus Torreya; species Torreya grandis. The sequence continues at coordinate 8,053,537 of JARHVA010000026.1, read as the reverse complement.
TGTTAGTACCCTATTGATATGTTTAAACTCAAAAAAGGCCAAATTATCTCTCAAAGAGGTTCATGATGGTGTTTATAGGGAACATACCAGTGGGATGGTCCTAGCCAATAAAATCCTCTCAATTAGATATTACTGACCTATTATGGACCATGACACATGTCAAAAATGTTAGGAGATGTATAGCATGTCAAAAATATGGAGTGCTCATTCATGCTCCATCATAGGAATTATATCCTACTGGGCACCTAACTCTAGTTTAATGGAGTTTTTGCACCAATCTGATATCCACCTTGGTTCATATAGATATTTTGGGAAGTAGTTAGCCTAACAGTTTTGATAGCTAGCTAGAGGATGTAGTGCAAAACATGCACTATCCGGTGGCTAACCATCTCGCAGATAATCAGGATATCAATGAAGATTTGAGGAAATGTGGTAAGTAGAACATAGGAATCATAGGGTCATAGGGTGGTAGTTATGATGATGAAACTCCATGTTAGTGCTTAACATGCATCTTCTACCTTGGAAAAGATGCTCTTGAAGACTTATATAAAGAGATCAAGCAAGAGAATGAAGGAGGGGGAGTAGAAATGTGATAAAGCTCTAACAGAATGATTTTTGCACCATGATTTGTAAAGTTTGTTCTAGTAGCCATTGAGGCTTAGATATAGAATTAAGGCCACTTTGGCTCTAATTATATGTTCTTAAGCTTATCTATGAGACTCTAAGTTATTATTAGTATGATTTTGAATCTAAACTATTATTCTAGACTCTAAACAACTAGTTATGGTGTTATTCTAAAATACACTTGTGTATCTTGGTTTGCATGTTTTGTAGTATTGATATGGGATGCAAGTGTTTGTGTTATGTTGAATTTTGGTCATTTACATGATCTAAAGCTCATGTACTTTGTTGGTTTCACATTTTAATGGATTTTTTATATTTTCATGATGTTATCATCATTGTCCATGTAAAATGAGTATAGATCTATACTTGTGAACCCAACCCTTATTTTATCTACATATGTTAAGTATGGAGAATAAATTTAGTCAAATTAGTCTTGCTACCCACTAAAGGCCTATATAACCCTTGGCTTATCCCAAAATAGACATATTCCTATGGGTATGGCCATCATTCATGTTAATATGGTAATGCTTGAGCCCCCCCATTTTTTAAGCCTTGTGCTATGGAACAACTAGCCTAACACAGGCCCCAATTACTTATTAAATATGATTTAGGTGAGTGTATAGGGCCTATGCCTTATTGAATTTATGTTAGTGCAGCTGAATGTTTAAATGTTGAGTGTAAAAGAAGTTATCCTATGCTTGCATTTGGTTATAGAAAACCTCTACTAGACTTTGCACAACATTTTGGTTCTGTTGCTAAGATTCATGTTGAATTTTTTTGTTGTGATGATATGATAGAATGATGTATTGGCTTTCTCTTGAGAACATTGAGTGCTAGCTTTACCAGGTGGAAAATAGTTTTGCATAGAAGCATCCAACTTTCAAAGGATAAAAGCTAAGAAAATGGTTTCATGATAACCTATATGATGCTTTTTACAAGGTCTTTTTATATGATTTACCTAAGCATGTGTACAAGTGTTTGGATGCATATTTAACCCATAGAAGAATGGGTGGAAAAAAATTTCCTAGAGAGGTTTGAAACCCTAGATGTTACTTGGACTAGAGTAGTGGATAAATAGTTGCAAGGATCTCTAAATATCTATGTGCTTTATTTTGCATTATCAACTTATTCATGCCCTAAGGAAGTAGAGTACTAGTTCTTGCATGACCCTAGAGGCACATTCATGAAGGAGTTTGGCACAAAGCTCAAGAAGATAATTATTGATTAAGGTTCCAAAAATTTGGTGATGGAAGGCTAAAATATTTTTGCATATGAGCTATGTAGAGGGGAAGAGGGGGATGCGTAGGTGAGGCATGATGGAATGAGATAATCTAATTAATAATAGAGAGCTTAGAAGAAAAGCCTATAATAAGAGACATCACTAAATGGTAGAGGATCTTGAACCTTGAAGTGCCAAGAGGACCTGAAGCAAATGGGAAGGGTATGGGGAAGGATCTCTTAAAAGTAGCAACATGAAGATGAGAGGTTTAATGAAGTGATAGACTAAGCTTGACAGTTGATAGGTGTGGAATTTGTTGAGTTCCTATAAAATTTGATGAGTGCAGATATTCTTGATGCACCTACCCATTTGAATCTATGGTGCATACTCATGCACTATATAACCCACTTGAAGATAGTATAGAAGTGATTATTGACCCTACCAACACCTCAGATCTTAGACATTTTGTAGATTTAGATTATAACTTTATTATTAAACAAATTTTTCCATACAATGAAGTGAGAATAACTACCTCTAGACTATTGAGAATTATCTCACCACAATAGAAATAGAATGTGAGCATACCAACACAACCAATGCCAACAAAGAAAGGTGGGAAATAACACATATGAAGTGGTTTAGTGCCACATGTGCATATCATAGTACAAACAACATCAACTATGCTAATAGGAATGATAGGACCAATGCCTTGTCAGGGATATCTAGAACATAAATGCTCTGATACCAACTTATCAGGATCTAAATCCTCAATAAGAGTACATATGATTACCTTGTATAAGCAACTAATCATAGAATTAAACCAGAATTAACAAGTAACTAGAATTCAAAAATGACACAAAATATGAGAGACAATACACAATCTTGTATTAATACTCATGCCAGAAGGAAATGCAATGAAGATGCCACAATCTTCCACACCTCTCAGATGTACAGATCTCTTTCCCTCAAGAGTTCACTCTCCTACCAAAAATAGTCACAACAAACAACTCAAACACAGAATTATTGTTCACCTCCAACCAGTCAGTAATAACCCTGCCAGTACACAAGTACTCAAATTACTTCAAGTAGATCTCCCATGAAGTTGCAACAACCTGCAACTCAAATGATCTTACTTACCATGTAGAACTTCTTCCTGATCTTGCAACAACCTGTAGATCACCCTGTTCTTACAATTGAAAGGATTTACCTTGCCTTCCTCTATTGCTCTTTTATACAATACATGCAAATGGGTCTATAAATAGATCCCATACTAAATAATAACTTAGACTTCTAATTTACAATAATTAGACACGTAGCTAAAGACTTGAAATAGTCTTTACATGCAAACAATCAGTTCAACAAACTAACTGTTCATGTAACGAATAGTTTTGGAATCGCACAGGCGATCAATGTCGGTCCCTATCTGCCTGGAGATGACCAACGTTGACTGACTCCTAACTGATGTTGGTTGCCTTCCTATCCACCACTGATCAACATCAGTCAGCCTAACCAATGCCAGTGACTATGACACTCAGCAACTCCTCCATGTCTGCATATAATGAAGCTTTCAGCTCCACAACCTAACAATCTCCCACTTGGAGATAAATAACTACGATTGTACCTGTACATCATCTAGTTTATTCCCTGGCTTTGTATCCCTCTTCAAGATCACTCTTGAAGACCAACCACCACAAATCCTATGGTGCACCTCCTATCATCCAAATCACCTGCCACATCCGCATCTACAAATCCATGTAGAGAAGTGCTTAACCCTGCATAGCATGTATACCTGCTACTGGTCCCTCTCAGATATCTAAGAATCCATTGAACTTCCCTCCAGTGCTTATTTCCTGGAGTGGCTCCAAACTTGCTGACAACTCCCACTAATTGGGAAATCTCAAGTCTAGTACACACGTAATTAACCTCATTATGTGAATTAGGACACTATTCATAGAACTATCCAACCATCGGTGTGCTAACCAGTTTCACACAATCATCTAGAGACAAAATTAACCTATGACCTTCCATGTCTCTAAAACACACTCATGCCAAAGAATCTTACTGCTCCTAGATTCCTCATGACACACCTCTGAACTAACTTTACCTTTAGTTCAACAACTCCCTACATATGTGACCCTATCACAAGCACAACATATAGTAACAAGATAATGTAGCTAATATTATCCACTTGGTAAAGAAAACACAATGGTTAAACCTCCATTGTCTTGCAGCTTACTCAAGACCATATACCCTGGCCTTCCATCTCACGTGTCCATTCCTGCTCTTCTTTATCCTAAAAATCCATTCATCTTTCAGTGCTTTCTTCTAGCTGGCAACTCCACCAAAAACTCCCATTTGGTTCTTCTCTAAGGAATCACATTCCTCATCCATGCCAAGCTCCCATTATTTCCTTGATTCTACCTGCTCTGCTTCATTAATAACTTCCTGGTTCTTGACCACCAGTGAGCAACAAGTAGTGTAAAGAAGGGAAATGACAAATTTGAGGCTTACTTACCATTTTAGTCCTCCATATGGGTGCTTGAGACTCCTTGACAGCTTGCTATCCACCCAAAATCCATCTCAGTGACCGATGTCGATCACATCTCAGTCTGCACCTGACCGACATCAGTTCCATGTGACTGCCTCATCATCAACGTTAGTTCCCCATGACCGATGCCAGTGTTTATTTATCTAGAGTCACTAATGTCAGGCTACACAGCTGACATCGGTCCCTTTCTGGATGTTGACGTCAGTTTTCTAACCAACGTCAGTCTCTATGTTTTACTTGTGAGTAATGAATTTTACCCATGAGCTCCTTTTGGATCAGAACTCTATCCAAATCAACCTTACTCTACTCAAAATTCTTCAGCCCCTTGCACTAATCTCTATCCATCATCTTCTCCTTGAAAACCAAGACTTTCCTATTCTTGTCATGAACATCGAATTTCTCAAGAAATGTCACTTTCTTCCTTTGCTTATAGAAATCTTGATCTATGCTTTTCAAATCCAAAAGCATACCCTTTGACTCAAGAACATGCATCCCCTTCATATTCATGTGACTAAGCCTATTCAGCCACATCTTTGAATCTACAGTTGAAATAGATAAACTAGAAGGAGAATCAGTAATACAAGTAGATAGATAAAGCATACCTACTTTCTTACCTCTTGCTACAATAAGTGCACCCTTGGAAACTTTCCAAGAGTCCACTATGAGAGTTACTGTGCAACCCTCATCACCCAACTTTCCAATAGAAATCAAATTCCGCTTCAGGACTGGGACATGCATGACCTCCTTCAACACCCATGTGTTGCCCGTCTGTAATTTTAGCTTCACTTTCCCTTTGCCAACCATTTGACAAGGCTTACCATCCCCTAAATAAATTTCTTCAAAGTCTCCCTGGACATATTCATGAAAAAAATCCCTATTTGGGGATGCATTGAAAGAGGCACCAAAATCTAAAACCCAAGATTCTACTTTATCCAAGGAACATACCAGAGCATCCTGTGTAACAACATCTGCAACATCTGCTTCTTCATGTCCTTCATGCTGATCTTCAACCAACCAACAATCTCTCTTTACATGCCCTTGCTTTCCACATTTCTAGTAGGTTATTCTACCATACCTGGACTTGGATCTCATGCCTATCTTTGACCTTGATCTCCCATGCTCGATCTTCTCTCTTTGCCTTCCCCTGCTTTCAACACTCAAAGCATTCCTTGATGATTCACCTGTGCTTTTCCTGTGAATTTATTCATTCAAGATTACACTCACAACATCATCAACTTTTAAGATCTTTGAAGCAGACGCAGTATTACTAACTGCCATTACCAAACTCTCTTAACTTTTAGGTAATGAGCATAAGATTAAGAGACCCTTAATTTCATCATCAAAAACAATATTGACTGAATAACTGGTTTACCAAACCATGGAAATCACTAAGATGACTATGTACAGATCCACCTTCCAACATTTGCAAATTAATAATTGCTTCATAAGAAATACCTTATTCAAAGCTGAGGGTTTTTCATATAAATTTGCCAAAGATTCCATCAACTCTACCATTGTCTTAGCCTGTAATAATTTGGAAATCACAGATGATGCAAGGCTCAACCTTATAGATCCTAGAGCCTTCTGAGCAAGAACCTCCCATTCTTCATCCTTCATATCTGTGGGCTTGTATGCAACTCCACCCAATGGTAAGTACAAATCTTTCTGATACAGATAATCATCTATCTACATCCTCCATAATTGATAATTCTTTCCATTAAACTTCTTCATTCATAGCTTACTTTCTTTTGCCATTGCTATACTCCCACTCAAATAGAAACCCTTGTGAGTGACCTGTAATCAACAAACACTAACTAGATCTGATACAACCTGTTAGTAACCCAACCAAAAGCTCTAATACCACTTGTCAGGGATATCTAGAACATAAATGCTCTGATACCAACTTGTCAAGATCCAACTTCTCAATAAGAGTACATATGATTACCTTGTATAAGCAACTAATCATAGAATTAAACTAGAATTAACAAGTAACTAGAATTCACAAATGACACAAAATATGAGAGACAATACACAATCTTGTATTAATACGCATGCCAGAAGGAAATATAATGAATATGCTGCAATCTTCCACACCTCTCAAATGTACAGATCTCTTTCCCTCAAGAGTTCACTCTCCTACCAAAAATGGTCACAACAAACAACTCAAACACAAAATTGTTGTTCACCTCCAACCAGTCAGTAATAACCCTACCAGTACACAAGTACTCAAAGTACTTCAAGTAGATCTCCCATGAACTTGCAACAATCTACAACTCAAATGTTCTTACTTACCATGTAGAACTTCTTTCTGATCTTGCAACAACTTGTAGATCACCCTGTTCTTATAATTGGAAGGATCTACCTTGCCTTCCTCTATTGCTCTTTTATACAATACATGCCAATGGGTCTATAAATAGATCCCATACTAAATAATAACTTAGACTTTTAATTTGCAATAATTAGACATGTAGCTAAATACTTGAAATAGTCTTTACATGGAAACAACTATTTCAACAAACTAACTATTCATGCAAGGAACAGTTTTGGAACCACATAGGCAATCGACATCAGTCCCTGTCTGCCTGGAGATGACCAACGTTAGCCAACTCCTGACCGATGTCAGTTGCCTTCCTATCCAACATTGACCGACATCGGTCAACTTAACCAACACTGGTGACTATGACACTCAGCAACTCCTCCATGTCTACATACAGTGAAGCTTTTAGCTCCACAACCTAACATGCCTACCCCCGAGGTTGGACGTGTTAGAGGAAACCAACTAGGAGGATGAAGTAACATCACTAGCATAATACGACCACCATCAAGAGGGTAGGTGCTAGGGGGACAAGCACCATAATTACTATCTACCCCCTATAAAATATCTACTATGAAATGACTATGAACCTCCCAGAGTATCACATCATAGAAAATGCTATAGAATATGTGTTGAAGTGTGAACTATAGTGGAACATATAAGGCATAACCTAGTTAGAGTGCAAGGATACTCAATTTTTAACCAATTTACTTGATCTCTCCCATGCCTGGTACATAAAGTTTGACCCTAACTAGGCCATGATTAACTATGACCCCTAAAGGATGAATTTTTGAAAGAGTTAAACATCCTAGATTTATAACAATAGAGCATCTCCATGCTAAAAGAAATTACCTAAGGACTACAAAAGAGTGTATGCTTGAATGATGCATAGTTAAAAAATATCATGGTGATGTTTTCATGTGATATACACCATTTTCAACATATATAATGGTTCATTGGGGGTTGCTTATGTCATTCTATAGGGAAATTTACATGAAGACTTTTATAGACCTTCGAGAAGCGATTGAAGTCGCACTCAGAGCTGAGGTAGTTAGAAGTGTAGACACTAGGATCAACCCATTGATGGAGGTGTATATTGCATCTATGGCATTTATGACATTTCAACTCTAAAATATTATCACCAACTCTGTGTATGACACTCAAAGTGAACTATTATGCACTTACTATAAAGTAGAAGGCCATAATAGAACTAATTGCCTATAGAGGAATGTGTGTGATTTACTTCTCTGCTATGACATATGTGTTGATGCAAAAGATTCCACCCTTGGTAAGAGGCTGAGCTCCATCCTTATTCATGCAATAATGGAAACTCCCCTCTCACCTGTGGGATGGTGAAGCAGGAGGGGAGAGTCTCTAGATAAGGGCTAGCTCCCTTTGATGCATTGTGTTTGTTTCAGTAAGTGTAAAACACACATATAGATGGGTATATAATGGGGGGGATGAAAAGAGAGAGAGATACATGCAAACAAACTACTCTAAAGAGGTGATGCACCAAAATAAGTTAACCTTCACACATCCACACTCAAAATCAGACAAATACATACATACTCTACACATTTGGCAGAAGGACCAGGATGCAAGAAAATGGTAGGGAGGCTTTCATGAAAACATAGGATATAGAAAATCATTGAGGCACTATGAAATGCACACTGTAAGTAACTTCCTCCATTCTGGTCTTCCAAATGTCAGCTCTTCTCCTTTTAGCTATAGAAATGGCACCTTGTAGACAATAGGTCTACTGGTGTTGAACCTGTGAGAGCATCAAGAAACAATGATTGGACATAGACAAACACTCAAGACATACTCTAAAAATATCTATCCAAATAGAGGTAAAACTATGTTTATTTGATTCAGGTGAAATTTTGCTAGGGCTACGCCTTAGCAAAAATGTGGAAGATGATTCTCCAAAATGAGAAGTTATAATATATAGAAAAGGAGAAAGGAACTTGGCACTTCTTTGACAAGTTTCTTTGTCGCATCCCCTCATTGGGAAGAGGAAAACACTATGGCAGATGTCATCTTTCTAGAAGAGGCCTACCAACACCATGCTATATAATTGCCAAATTTGACTTTGGCATTCAAGCATTATTGTGAAACACAGACTGCACCCTCTTTTCTACAAACAGATTGAGATTTGTCCTTTTTTTAAATGCACGGGCCATGTTGTTTGCTATCTGTGCTATGTAGGGATCATCAAGCAATAAATCACCTGCACTTTGCCACTTGGACTGCCTTGTCACTTCTACACCATGTCATTTCTCCTTGCTTTGTCACTTTTGGCTTTACTTGCTTTTTCTTTTTTGGCTCTTTGGCCCCTGGGGTGAACATCTCGGTGGGTCACTACATTCTGGGCTCCTTCCATGGTGAGCGCTCTCCTTTGCTTTTGAAAACCAAAAGGCCACTTCACTTTGTTAATTTTGACATTCACCTGACTGTCATGCTTTAAAGACCAATGGATATTTCATCCTCTTGAATTTGATGATTTCCCAAACATCACCATTTGAAAACCCACGGCTATTTGGCTTTGTTCAACTTGACGGCCTCTAGGACGTCACTGGGTCCTTGCTGGCCTTTGTGGACATTTCCTTGCCTTGTTATTTCCTAGCACCTTCCCATCGGCCTTTTGAAAAAGTCCCTTTATTCTTTGGCTGAAATTCCCCAGCAAGGGCACCTGCCCTTCGGGGTCCTTTAGTGGGTCCCTTGACTGCATGGAAGGCTTCTCGGGCTCCTGTAGACAAATTGTCTGCAGACAATTTTCTCGGGTCTGTCTGCCCTGCTTTGTTTTCCATGGAATTTTGTCCATAGACAATTTCTTGTAGACAAAAAGTCTATGGAAATCCTATCTGTTCTTGCTTTGAAGCTTTGGTGTTCATGGCCTGAATTCCTTTGGACAAAAAGTCTGAAGGAATAGGGACTTAGCCAATTTCAATCAAAACTTAAACTTTAAATTTGAACTTACTCTTGCTCGGGTCCTTTTCCTTTGAAGTGCCAGCCCTTAGGAAGGGCAATGAACCTTGAAGACTGCCCTTTAGCTAATTACATACCTTTGAACCAAACCCATTGAACCAAAAGGTTCAACGGTTCAATTGGTTCAACCAAGCGCACTGATGAGCCTTTGAACTGAAGCCGACAGACTATTTGCTTTAAACCAACACCATTAAACCAAGCTATTGAACCAAAGGATTTGGTTCAATGGTTCAATGGCACGAAGGTTCAATGCATTTGAATTGAGATGCTTGAACTGAGTGATGAACCTTTAAACCAAAAGGTCACTGAACACTTAAACCAGGGCATGAACCGGACCTATTGAACTTGTGCAACCTGAAGATGACTAGCATTAAATAGTAGGGGAAGAAGTTGACCAAAATTTTACCTATGGGAAAAAATTGGTCAATAAATGGTGACTCATAGGGGAAGCATGCCTGCCATGCTTTGAACCCAGTTGCCTTGCAGTCCATTAGGTGTGGAGTCAAATTGTAACTTTAAAATAGCAACAACTTCCAATAAATTCTAGAATCAAACACAAAGCTTTTACCCCACACGCAAAGGGAAAACACACAAGGCTAAAAACACTACTTGTGCAGCTGCACTGAGGGAAAGTAAGAAAAGAAATTGAAAACAAACTACTATTTACAGCTAACCAAGAATGTTTGCCTCCCTCCTGAATTGAAAGGAAAATTTCTTAAGTCCCCTTCCTGGCAAGAAGACTTATGGTGCTAGGCAAGTAGCTGAATGAAAAAGAGAAATGGTGACTTTCTCTTTTTTCCTATCACCTGCATTAGCTAGTACCTGGGTGGAGATTCAAACATACTCCCAATGTACACATACTCTGTTTGTTCATGGAAGCTTGCCTCCTATTGGTTCTTCAAGCTAGTGTTTCCTATCAAGAAATTGATTACTGCCGGCTCATCACCATAAGCTCCTTGATATGTGCCCTTGACTAGCTTGCTCTCCTCTGCCTCATGCTCAAGTTCCATGGTATGGCCATCTTCCTCAATGATTTCAAAGAAGATATCTTCAGATTCACCAACCCCCTGAAGGGGTAAATCTAAAAAACTACAGCCTCTTTGCATGCTTGTTAGAACCCCAATGCTACCTTCTCTGCTCTTATCTAGCTCATAACCTGCATGAAGAATAGTGCATCCTACCTCAATGGCTTCAAATGAATCATTTAAAATATGAACATGAGGCTGTCCATGCTCCTCCATGTCACCTAAGGTGATCTCCTCCTCATTCATACTCATGAAGTCTCCTTGGTCAGTCTTAAACTGAGCATAATCTATATCAGGCAAGGCCTGATAGCTTTCTTGGAGGTGTGTGGATGAAGTGTATTTAGACATGGAATCTATTATTTGGTCTGAAACATCCATCACATGTTCACTGAGGAGACTTACTCTGGACTCCAATTCTGTAATTTGCCTATCCATATCTTCCTAGAAAAGCCTTTCCTAGAAGTCATAATCATCATCAGGAGCAGGAGCAGCCCCATCTTCTTCAAGTTTTTGTGTAAAACCTTGCTCTTCTTCTTCCTTTCTACCCCAAGATTCCACTATTTGCTTCTAACTCGTGATCTTGGGATTGGAATCTTGCTTTTGTGAATAGGCAGCAACTTTATCCACTTCAAGGTCCTGAGTTGGTTCATGATGTTTCTTCTTCCAACTTGGAATTTGGAGATCACATTGAAAGACTTGAGGAGGTTTTGGGAGGGTTTGCTCATGTACAAGAAGAGCTATTTGAGAAGAGGCATGCTAAAAAGCTAGGTGCATGGAATTGAGGGTAGGATCGATTGATGCATCGGATAAGTCAGAATGAGCAAGTGCCATCTGATAGAAAGGATTTGGCATATAAGAGGGAGTTTTCTCTAGAATAGGAGAGGGCAGACCTTGGGCCAAAATTTCTTGATTTTCATTCCTCCATTTTACCAACATTTCATCAATATTGAAATTACCTTGTGGATTGGTGGAAGAGGTGTCTTTTGGCGTCAACTCCTCTACAAGGTTCAAAAACTCCATCTCTCTTTCTCTAAGTAGTCTTATCTTCCTTTCTAAATCCTCAACCCACCTAGCCAGATCATCCTCATTTTGTACTTCTTGGAGCTCGTGGGAAACACCATAGAGATGGGGAGTGCATGAATATTGCCATGAAATGCAAGGAGCTTCCTGAAGAAGGGTGGGGGAAACTTGAAAAGGACTAACCTCATCTTGTACCTCACACTCTTGAATAATGTCTTTCACCCCCTTGCTATTCTGTGACTCAACCACTTGATTTTAGCTCAAAAAATTTAGACTGGGCATCTCCTTTGGGGTTGATGGGGCCATAATGTGAGAGGGTAGCAAAGATTTAGATTCCACTTCCCCTACTACTAAAATGGACTGCTACATCTAAAGGTTTGCCAATTCAATTTGTCTATCAAGATTAGCCTTAAACACAAGATTTTCCATTTCAAAACTCTCCTCAACATGATTGGGGAAAGGACTTTGATAGGATTGATTTGGCTTATGAGCAGGCATTGTATATGACTAATATGATGTTTGGGGCAGTGAGTGTGCAAGTTGATAGACTTGGTAAGGCTACCTCTCATGAACACTTAGCTTCTCCTCCAAAGATGTGATCAAACCACCCACATCTAGCATCTCACCTATAAGCCTATGCCAATTGGCTCTTTCAATGGGAGTCCATTCCTTCTTAACCTGATACAGTGCATCTCTCACTTGATGGATGACATGATCAAGAAATTCTTGGCCACATCCCCTTCTGGGGTCAAGATCTACCACATATTTTTTGTATCCCAGTAGTGCTCGCTTGAAGGCAGAAAGGGGTTGATTGGTGAAGGGACTAGGTTGAGTGGGAGTAATGACGTAATGAGAAGACTGGGCATAAGGCTGATATAACTCATGAAAGGGCTAGGACTAGCCATATTGAAACTAATAAGGATCAACATAAGGCTGGTAAGGATCATAGCCATGCTAGCCAATTAAAATAGGGTCCATGGCTCTGAAAGATGGGATTATACATACCAAAATGTTGTTTCTTGATGGTATGGTACTAGAACTACTTAACCAGTGTATTTAACTCAGAGTCACCATTGGTGTTTGATGTAGAAGCCTCTAAAGGCTGGTCGATTGAAGAACACACCAAAATTCTTCAATTCTTTGGATAAAACCTGTCCCAGTTGATCCCACCAGGTGTGCCAGAAATTGTTGACATAAGAAATTGCACCCTTGGCAGGAGGCTGAGCTCTAGCCTTCTTCACACAATAATGGAAAATCCCCTCTCACCTATGAGATGGTGAAGTAGGAGGGGAGAGTCTCTAGATAAGGGCTAGCTCCCTTTGATGCATCATGTTTGTTTCAGCAAGTGCAAAACACACATATAGATAGGCATATAATGGGGGGGATGAAAAGAGAGAGAGATATAGGCAAATAAACTACTCTAAAGAGGTGATGCACCAAAATAAGTCAACCTTCACACATCCACACTTAGAATTAGACAAATACATACATACTCTACACATTTGGCAGAAGGACCAGGCTGTAAGAAACTGGCAGGGAGGCTTTCATGAAAACACAAGATACAAAAAATCACTGAGGTGTTATGAAATGCACACTATAAGTAACTTCCTCCATTTTGGTCTTCCAAATGTCAGCTCTTCTCATTTTAGCTGTAGAAATGGCACCTTGTAGACAATAGGTCTACTGGTGTTGAACTTATGAGAGCATCAAGAAACAATGACTAGACACAGACAAACACTCAAGACATACTCTAAAAATATCTATCCAAATGGAGGTAAAACTGTGTTTATTTGATTCAAGCAAAATTTTGCTAGGGCTACGCCTTAGCAAAAATGTGGAAGATGATTCTCCAAAATGAGAAGTTATAATATATAGAAAAGGAGAAAGGAACTCGGTGCTTCTTTGACAAGTTGCTCTATCACGTCCCCTCATTGGGAAGAGGAAAACACTATGGCAGATGTCATCTTTCTAGAAGAGGCCTGCCAGAACCATGTTGTATAATCACAAAATTTGACTTTAGCATTCAAGCATTAATGTGAACATAGACTGCACCCTCTTTTCTATAAATAGATTGAGATTTGTCCCTTTTTAAAATGCACGGGCCATGCTGTTTGCTGTCTGCACCATTTGGGGATCATCAAGTAATAAATCACCTACACTTTATCACTTGGACTACCTTGTCACTTCTAAACCATGTCATTTCTCCTTGCTTTGTCACTTTTGGCTTTTCTCAATTTGTCTTTTCTGGCTCTTTGGCCCCTAGGGTGAACATCTCGATGGGTCGCTACATTTAGGGCTCCTTCCATGGTGAGCGCTCTCCTTTGCTTTTGAAAACCAAAAGGCCACTTCACTTTGTTAATTTTGATGTTCACGTGACCATCATGCTTTGAAAACCAATATATATTTCATCCTCTTGAATTTGATGGTTTCCCAAATGTCACCATTTGAAAACCCATGGCTATTTGGCTCTGTTTAACTTGACGGCCTATAGGACATCAGCGGGTCCTTACTGGCCTTTGCGGATATTTCCTTGCCTTGTTATTTCCTGGCACCTTCCCTCTGGCCTTTTGAAAAAGTCCCTTTGTTCTTTGGCTTGAAGTCCCTCGCAAGGGCACCTGCCCTTTAGGGTCCTTCAGCGGGTCCCTTGTCTGCATGGAAGGCTTCCCGGGCTCCCGTGGAGAAATTATTCGTGGACAATTTTCCCAGGTTTGTCTGCCTTGCTTTATTTTTGTGGACTTTTGTCCATGAACAATTTCTTGTAGACAAAAAGTCCATGGAAATCCTATCCATTCTTGCTTTTAAGCTTTGGTGTTCATGGCCTAAATTGCTTTAGACTTTTTGTCTAAAGGAATTCCTTCAGACAAAAAGTCTGAAGGAATAGGGACTTAGCCAATTTCAATCAAAACTTGAACTTTTAACTTTAAATTTGAACTTACTCTTGCCTGGGTCCTTTTCCTTTGAAGTGCCAGCCCTTAGGAAGGGCACTAAACCTTGAAGACTGCCCTTCAGCCAATGACATACCTTTGAACCAAACCTGTTGAACCAAAAGGTTTAATGGTTCAATTGGTTCAACCAAGCGCACCGATGAGCCTTTGAACCGAAGTCAATGGACTATTTGCTTTCAACCAACACTATTGAACCAAGCCATTGAACCAAAGGATTTGGTTTAATGGTTCAATGGCACGAAGGTTCAATGCCATTTGAATTGAGATGCTTGAACTGAGCGATGAACCTTTGGACTAAAAGGTTGTTGAACACTTGAACCAGGGCATGAACTGGACCTATTGAACTTGTGCAACTTGAAGATGACTGGCATTAAATAGCAGGGGAAGAAGTTGACTAAATTTTTTCCTGTGGGCAAAAATTGGTCAACAATATGTTGAGAAGTTCACAGCATATGAAATTTCCCTTTATTATAGTACACTAGCTAAGTCAACACAACTATCTATTGTCATTTGTGTGATACCTATAGCCAAACCACTATTGATTGTCAAGTGATTGATGAAATGCATGAAAAAAATAGAAAGGGGCAAGTGACTTGTTACAATAGCTATGGGAGGGAAAGAAAACTAAGGTAATGATTTCTATTAACAACAAAATGTATACTTTAGGATGTAGTGAGGCATCAGAGGGAGAGTCATAGGACGTAGTGGTAGAAGGTTCCCACTATACTCATGTTATAAGTGTGTCTCAAAAGAGTATTATCATTGAAACTACCCTACACATCCCACTTGTGGGTATTGTTGAGGGCCCTATAAGATTGAATAATGCCTTTGAACTTTAAAAAAAGTTGACTCGAGGAAGGCATGCTATAGACAAGGACATAGGGATGATTAGCCTAGAGTAAAAGATAGAAAAATAGACTCCAAAGGCATAACCTACATGCATAATAGAAGTTAAGGTGCATGAAACTAATCAAAGTGAATTCATCACTCAATTGATAGCTATGCTAGTACTTGAGTTATGCCTTGAGTATGGGGATAAGGGTCAAAATAGACATATAATGTAGCCTTAACCAATAGCTACACCTTATCTAGACCTAATGCTAGAAGGGAATACTACACTAGGATATGAATGTAATACAAAACTTATAAGGAGAGATCTAATAATCATGGGACCTAGAAGTGAAGACTACCATGGCTTAGAAAGAGTAGGATAGCTGAGAGGCTGAAGTACAAGAAATGACCAAAATCCTTCACCTCCTTCAGACTAAGGGTATGTTACCCATATTAAATAACTTACTCCTAGAACATGTAGGCCAAAATTAAGTTAAGGTGGCCATTCCATGCATGGAGAGGGTGTGATAAGTTCAACACACTTGAAATGTTGAATATGACCAAGAACTTTTGGTGGATACCACTATTAATGGTAGGTATATGAGGTTCTCATAGACATGAGCACTGAGGTCAACATATTGACAAATAATTCTTTAGATAAAATGGGTATCCCAACTTTGAGACCTTCCCCTCATGTGCTCTTGATGGCCAATAATATCTAGGCATAGCCTATCAAGATTTTAAAAAATATGATTATAGATATCATGGACATTGAATTTTGGGTTGACTTTGAAGTCATAGAGTTAGCAGAGTAGGACAAATACCTGATACTTTTAGGAAGGCCATGGTATTATATGAACAATGAAAAATGTGCTTCAAAAGGCATTCCATGACCTTTGAGAATGGAAAGGATAGAATAGTCATACCTCTTTAAAATGACCAAGGACCCCCTATGTCAAGAGCAAGGATATTAAGGATGAAACCAACCATATCTATACCATCACAACACAAGGCACCGAGACCCTAGAGACAAACAATCAAAGAATCCTCTCTTTAGAGGATGGATAGTTAGCCTTAAACACCATAGATGTTATTTGCAATTAATGGGTTGAGGAATCATATGAGATAATTGGTTGATGATGCTACTTGGTACAAGTAAAGGCACCAAAATTGGTATAGATAAGCCAGATACATAATGATCACAATCCTAAAAGATAGATCCCTTGTTATAAGAAAAGGGGGAAAAGAGTGTTCCACATATATAAGGGCAAGTTTGCTACACTCCCAAGGTATGAAGGAAATATTATTGTAGAAGACTTGCCCATGACATTGAGTCGTGCATACCAAAGGAGGTGGATAGAAAGGGTGCACTAGTGTACACATTAAACATTACTACCATCCATTGGTAACTAGCATAAAATCTTAGCTTTAAAACTTTTTAGGATGTGAAGGTGGTAATTTTCACCAAATTTGGAAAAAATAATGAGGACCTAGACATTCTAACATACTCTAGTAACTCTATCCCCATAACACATGTATAACTTTACAAAGAAATATTGATTGCTTGTGGTGAAAATGCCCCAAGAAATATATGGGTGCATGCTATCTATAAAACCTTAAATACTTGGGCATGATCATGGTACATGATAAATGAGATGCATCATGAAATAATAGACTAGGATGCCCTTAAGGATCACTTTGTTCATACCTTTTCCTTTTCTTCATAAAATATTGAGCTAATTGAGCCATTATAAATAGTTCAAAGGTTAGTGTTTGAGGATACCAATATATTAGAAGAACACCTATGGGACATGTTCAATGAAAAAGGGTTATCATTCCCAATATTTTTTAAAGAACAAATTCTAAACAGTGACTCTAGTGACAAAGATGATGACACTTAGAAAGTGCATAACTAGAAGAACTTGGTAGGGGGTAAGAAGTTAGTGCACCAAATTGAGTATGGCATCCCATAAGAAAAAGATCCTACCCATGGTATAAATAATTGCGGGTAGTAGATAGGTAGTGGATTCCCACTAGGAGAAGCATGAACCTTACTGGGCATCATTATAAACTACCAAGGTAGATATCAACTCAAAAGGGGAACCCAAAATTACCACTCTAAGCACCTATTAGTCTAACATAGAATCGGCACATATTGTTAATCTATTTAAATAATTTCAAGACGTTGTTCCCATAAAAATATAAGGATATGAAAGGCATCCACCCATCCCTCAAGAAGATGAGAATTAAACTAGTCGACAACGTGAGACCAGTCAAAAAGTGGCCCTCTAAAATGAATCCATATCTTCATGCCAAGGTCAAAACTAAGATTAATAACATGCTAGCCACAAGATTTATCTACTCTATGCAGGAGTTTGAGTGGGTCAACCCCAGGGTCATCAACATAAAAAAGTATGGGTACATTTGAATTTGTGTTGACTATAGGATGTTAAATGCCACCTGTGTAACCAACCCTTTCCCAACTCCATTCATCGATGAGTTATAGGATGACATTATAGGTTATAAAATATACATGCTTACTAATGTATTTTTAGGTTACCATTAATTCTAGATCAAAGAGAAGGACAAGCCAAAAACCACCTTTGTGACTGAGTGGGGATGTTTCACATATAATGTGATGCTCTTTGGTTTGAAGAATACACTAGTAGTTTTCTCTTGAGTGGTGATCACCACATTCAAAGAATTTATTCACAAGTTCCTCTAAGTGTATTTAGATGATTAGATAGTGTATGGATTGGTAAAAGATCAATATGATAATTTGTGCCTAATGTTTCAAAAGTGTTGATAGTTACAAATCTCTTTAAATTTCAATAAGTGTATTTTTGTGATGCCATTTGACATATTTCTTAGGCTCATCATATAAAAGGATCTTCTACTCATTGTTTCAACCAAAATTGTAATCATCCTTGAAATTTAAACACCATCAATGTAGAAAGATGTCTGTGACTTTCTTGGACATTATGTATGTTATAGGAAGTGTATAAGGAATTATTCTAGGATTTTAGTACCACTAGAGGAACTATTATAGAAGGATAACCCATTCTATTGGGGCATGGTGAAGGAGGATGATTTTTAGACCCTAAATCTAAAGCTATAAAGTGTACCATACTATAATTTCCCAACTAGGTACCTCCCTTCCATGTCCATGTCAATGCCTTTGGTATTATAATTGGCACTATTCTCTCACAACCAAGTGAAGGGAAAATAAATCATCCTATTTAAGTTGCAAGCATGAAATTGAGTAAGGCAAAACAAAATTACACCATGACTGAGAATGAGGTGCTTATCATGGTCTACACCTTAGAAAATTTTATACAGTAGCTACTGATAACTCCATTTGTATTCTTTACTAATCATTAGGTTCTTAAGTAATTGGTGAACAAGCCTATTTTATATGGGCACATTTGTCAATGGATCATATTATTATAAGACTTCAAATTTTATATTGTAGTCAAGCTTAGAAAGAAAAACTTGGGCCCAAACCATTTATCTTACATTAACTCCAAATATACTGCAATACTAATTGAAGATGATATTCCCAACACACAACTCTACAAGATCCAAAATGTCCTGGAAGACTTGGTAGAGATCACCACATTTTTGACCTCTGAATTTACACCTTAGGCTATGAAAACAAAAGAAAAAAATAAGATCATGGTTCATACCACCCAATTTTAACTCATTCATAGGGAACTATATAAATTGGGCCATAATGAGGTCATGCATTGATGTTTCATACTGAATGAATAGACCTAATACTACAAGAATTACATGAGGGGATTATTGGAGGCCATTGTGTTAGAGATGCCACAACGTAAACATTTATACAATCAAGCTTGTCATAGTCAATTATGTTTAATGATGTGAAAGAATACATGAAAATGTGTGATGTCTATTAGTGGATAGGAAGACCAAGCCACCATGATGAGATTCCCCTCATCCCTATCCTTGCATAGGTGTCATTCAAAAAATGGTCCATTGATTTTATTGGGCCTATCACCCTACCATGTGGAAAATAGGTGCAAGGTACATTATGATTGTTATAGATTATTTTAATAAGTGGAAAGAAGTGGTTCCAACCAAATATTGTACAACCAAAATGACATTAATATTTATTTTGGAAAAAATTATCAATAGGTATGGGTGCCTACTCAGCTTGACTAGCGATCGTGGCATAGATTTCATCAATGACATAGTTCAGATCCTATTGTATGAGTATGTGGTAGTGTACCATAAAAGGACACCCTACCACCCCTGAGTGAATGGCATCATATAAGAATTCAATAAAATATTAGGGACATACCTCACCAAAATCTATGACATTGGTCACAAAGATTACGATGATTACATGTTAGCTATGTTATAAGCCTATTTCACAACATACAAGCGCTTTAACAAGACTACACCATTACAAATAGTGTTTATAATAGAGATAATTTTAATTATGGATTTATTATTTCACTCATTATGCATCATGCATATTGGTTTATTAGATGACCAAGATTTATTATGTGCATGCCTGGAATATTTGGAGAGGCTAGACAAAACATGCGCCCAGGCATAATGGAGCCAACAGATAGAGAAGGCCTACCAAAAGACATAGCATGATAATAAAATCAAGGGTAAGGTGTTTATAGAAGGTTCATTGGTCCTTTTAGATGATTCTAAGTACCTAAGGGACCCAAGCATATTATAGATCAAGTGGATAGGATCTTATGTCATCCACAATATCTTGGAGACTAACGCATGCAAGCTACACACATTTGTTGGTGAAATGCTTCCTAAGAATTTCCATGGAAATATATTGAAATTATACCATCATTATAGGTTTTTTTTCACCCTTTAACACAAAATTTATGGTCAAAAGTCAAGCACTTTGTATTATATCCATAATAAAATTGGCATGAGCTAAATCTTTGCCTTATGTTTTCTTTCTTTTATGTTGTTTGAATAAGCATGGTGATTTTAGGGCCATAATATAACATTAATGGCACTTTAACTCACATAAATATAGTTAGGTGAGTTGACTTTGGTCACTTTTTAATCACCTATGACTAGACACCTAAGTTTTTGGGCACGTGTGAAGTTGGCAAGGCTTATTGAATCATAAGTAGAAATTGATGAGTAAAGTATACATGAAGGTGTTCATGCATAAGAGACCAATAGGATATAGTTAGGCACTAGAGTAATAAAATAAGGATTTATATGGGTTAGGGGATGCCAAAGTAAGAGATAGTAAAGCATAGAAAAATTGACCAAGACAATGAGGTGTACTTGAAAGGAAGCACAACACTAGACAAGAGATGGAACCTAGGAGGCTAAATTGTGTATATGTGAAGCATTATTCCCAAATAACTAGAAGGAAGGTGAGGGTTATGACAAGATGAAAAAATAATAATAAAGTGACCATTTTGATAACTAGCACCCACCCAATAGTTGGTGAGAAGTGACCATTTGAATTTCTTGTCACTTCCCTTAAGAAACCGTTAGTAGAGTTAACACTACAGAATGATGGTGGAAAAACAAAGATCCACATTAATGAGTAGATGGTGGAAAATTTTAGTGGATTTTATAAATTTATGAGGATCTAAATTATGTCAACCATCAATTTTGTAAATGAGAAAAACATATAAGACCAAATTTGGTAGAGGTAGGTAGGTTACTTATCATTTTAAAAGAGATTAGAGCAAACAAATGAAGCTACCAGAAGAATAAAATTTTATCAGAGAGAAAAAAAGTCCCCAAAGCCTTCCTAATATTAATAAAAAGAGTGAATATGAGATTGAATTTCACCCTAAGGTGAGGAGGAGGTAAACAGACCAAATTTGAAAGAAAAACAAGAAAGCAAAGATTTATGTAGGATAACTAGTCTACCATTAAAGGGGCATGAAACTCAAAATATAAACATGCACTCATAATTATCATGGATATAAAGCATACTAGACACTATTTTTGGCTTTAGTAATATCAATCAACCACACTTTAATAGTATCAGGTTCAAGATGGGGAAGAAAAGATTCAGCTCAAAAGTGCTGAAAGTGCATAGGGATGCGAAGAAAGCAAAAGTAGTGAGAGAAGTAACCACTACAAAATTTGAGGCACAAATGGTAGAGGGAATTATCATCATGGATATTTATCCAATCATGAGTACAAAGCTTTCCTATCAAAAAATAGAGTACCCACTAGAAGTTGTGGTGGGGGAAAAGTGGGCATCCTTCTCCCTATGTGTAATTTGAAAGGCTACAACCATAAAATGGGAAATAATGCACATGATATAAATAAATATAAAATGGTGGACACAGGAAAAAATACATAGGTAGGAATTTCACTCTTTGATGTCTCCATTAAAGACAAGTTATAAACGATAGGCACAACACAATTCTTTGAGTTGCTAAGCTTCAGTAAGCTAGAAGCCTTGGTACATTTATTTCTCTCACATGTGCATGATGACCAATTATATTTTGGTGGATGGTGCATGAGAATTTATACAAGCCACATAAGTATAATCATAGGTCTACCTTGCATAGGTACATATATAAGGAAGATGATGGATGATTATGTAGAAGTAGAGAGGGTCACAAATATCTTGGGCTATTACAAGTTAAGATTTGTATTCCACATAAAGGACATTTAGGATCTAGGCACAAGGGTGGTAGGGAACTTGATAAGTGCCAAAATTTACCTTGGTGGCTGATGGTCAGATATAAGTAAAACCTTCCTTTATATTGCCCATCGCATGGTGTAGGGACAAATTTTCAACATCTCCAAATTTTTAACAAAAGAGATAATAAAGAATGTGTAAAAATACCATCAGGCATATGAGACATTCTAGTGGGGATACATGATTATCCTGATGGTGATGAAGGAGATAGGTGTTTACACCAAATCATGAGTCCTTAATGGTTAAGTACCAAGACTACATCTACCCTCCTAGTTTTTTTGCAAAAGTACAAAACTAGATTACAGGGTTAGTTTGACAAGTATGTATAGGCCTTTGGAAAGGAGTGGCACATCCCACAAGAACTCCATTAGTAACTTGTGGGAGTGATGACCTTCATTGTGATGCAACACTTTTGTGTGGTGAAATTAGTGCTCAAAGATGGAAATATTTTAGGTTGGCTCTAATTACCTTATGTATTTTTAGACAAATACTTCATGGGGGTGATTAAGAGGATCTTGAGTGCACAACATATTGATATCTAGGTCAAGGCCATGGATTGTGACAAGAGGATGATGAGGTTCCAATTTGTGTACCCTAAAACCAAGGTAACTAGGGATAAGGAAGATGATAAAAATAAACATGACATCCATCCCCTCTAGAAGGTTATAATCAATGGGATAATTTTTAACTTATACTATGTGATGAATTCATGAAAGAAGGGTAGAGACCCTGGCAAATATTATGTTTGCCCTATACTAGCTAGTAACGAAGGAAAGGATGTGCCAAATATACAAGAAAATTCACTCTGGAAGAAGCAAGATGAAAAATTAGAGGAAATTACAAAGCACATATAGTTGAGGATAGTCTTTGAGGAAAAATCATGCCACCTACCCCAAAAAAGCATGTAACATTTAAGCAAGGGGTGATTATTCTAGTAAGCATCGATGAAAGACTAAGGGAACTATGACATTCCTACCAATACCTTTGCATATATGGAAAAAGAGGTGGCCCTAACACCTATAATAGAGGAAGATATTGAAGAAGATAGGGTAGGGGATTATATGCTACAAATATAAGAAGGTGAAGAGGAGATCAGTGTTGGAAACATTCAGGGGGCCTTGCAAAGTGGCATGGTCACAATACTAAGAGTAAATGAGGAAATGACAAGCCTTACCTATGATTTAACCTTTCTAAAGAGCCGAACAAAGAAAATAATGTCGATGTTCAAAGATAATGCTTTCCCAGTAGCCCCTCAATCTATCAAGGAGAAAAGAGTGGCTTGAAAGAAGATGAGACTTAATGAGGAAGATAGAAACCAAGATTTGGTGTTTGACAAAAAGAAAAACCTAATCTGGAATAGAAGAAGGATAAGTTGGAGAAGAGAGTCCCCAAAGTAGCCTCGAGCATAGAAATAGAAGTAGAGGGTGTCAAATAAGCAACAAGTGGCTCAGGTAGATAAATCAAGGAAGTTGCTAAGGCATGCCTAAGTAGTGAAATGGTGTCTAGACCAAAATAAAGTGATATTGGTGCCTTAGAGCAATAAATAGAGATAGTTGAGGAGTATAGGCTATAATAAGGTAACCCTAGTGATAAAGGTATAAGCCTTGAAATAAACATTGAGAATCCCTAGGATGAAGAATCATACAAGGGGGAGAAGTCTAATGAAGAAACCCCCAAGGAACAAAAAAGTGACTCCTCAGAGGAGCATGCCTAAGAGAATAGTGGCATCGGTAAAGAGGAATAAGTGTACATGGAGGAGAAGGCCATTATTGAAAAGGGTGAAAAAGAACTCAACAATAGAGAAATGGCATAGAAGGATTGGGGGGGACAAATATTTATACTTATAAAAAACTATGCCCCCATAATCCACCACAACAAGGATGCACAAGCAACTTTCATTTACGTTGGACTAGTACATGGATGATCCCCAATTTGAGGTGTTAAAGGATAAAATTTTGAGCCTAGAGGATACCAAGGAAGGGTAGGAATCTCTCTTTATTGACCCATGGGCCATGAACTCAGTCTAATCTAGGAATGGAATAATAATAATGGCCATGAAATTAACATGTAAAAATGTCATAAATGAGGGTAAGGTGAGGAAATTGAAGAAAATCCTTAATGAAGTAAAAGAAGAAGTGAATTCCAATAGGCTCAAATTACAATAGCTTTGTGATATTTAATGTGGTCAAGCCATCTCTTCTAGTCAGTGTCAACACCTCAAACCTATCAGAGGTTGATAAAATTTGTATATTGGTGGAGCAGATGCTTTCAAGACTACATATCGAGGCAACATAAGAATAAGAATAAGAGGAAGATCCTAGTGTCATGCTAAATAAAGAGCTATATGACAAGCTCTAATAAGTAGAGGATTTATTTGTAAAGTTGAATGAAGGCACATAAACAATATATGCACTATTATTAAACTTATCTAACCAAGCCTTGGTGATAAATGAATGCTTAAAGTAAGTGAAGGATGAAAATGAGTAGATAATGGATAAGGTGTACTTCACAAGCAAGGAACAAAGGTTGAAGATCATGGGTAACATAAACACATTGAGTAATTAGATCAAGGATCAAGAGAGAACCTTGGAAGAACTCTTTTTTACTCTATACACTAAGCCTTATGAGTAAGGGGAGATTTTGGATGGAAGTATGGAAAAGGCATAAGCCAACCTATAAGCCTTCTAGAAAGAGTTAGATAAAAAATATACACTTGTACTTTTTTCTTCTTCAATAAAAATTGATATCACCACAAGTGAGATCAAGCTCTCCATAAAGGGCTTTGAGGATTTCAGTGTAAATCTCTAAAAGAATGCACCTGAGTTTTAAGCTCTTAATAGTTTGATGGCTTACTCAGAGGAAAAACTAAGGTTTTTGTATGTGATAATGTTGGGATCATAACTTTAGTTTAATGGAGTTTTTACACCAACTTTATATCCACCTCAATGCATCTAGATATTTTAGCAAGTAATTAGCCTAACAGTTTTGATAACCAGCTAGAAGATGTAGTGAAAACCTACACTAGTTGGTTGAAGGATAACCATCTTTTGGATAATCATCACATTAATGAATATGTGAAGAAATATGGAAAGTGGAGCGCAGAAATGGTAGGGTCATGGAGCCAGTAATTATGATGACATAAGTTTATCTTAATACTTAGTGTGTAGGTTCCCCTAGTAAAGATATTCTTAAAGGCCTATATAAAGAGCTCAAGACAAAGAATGAAGGAGGGGGAGGATATTAAAACCAAGATCTGGTGAAATTATTTTGGAACAATGCTCTATAAAGTTTTTTCTAGTGGCTATCGAGGCCTAGATATAGAATGAATGCCACTCTAAATCCAATTTTATGTGCCCAAGCTTGTCTATGAGTCTCTAGGTTGTTAATAGTATGATTTTGAATCTAAACTCTTATTATGGACTTTGAATAACTAGTTATGGTGTTGCTCTAAAATATACTCATGTTTATCTTGGTTTTCATGTTTTTTAATTTTGATATGGGATGAAAGTGTTTGCTCTAAAATATACTCATGTTTATCTTGGTTTTCATGTTTTTAAATTTTGATATGGGATGAAAGTGTTTGTGTTATGTCACATCTTGGTTATATTTATGTGATCTAAAGTTCATGTACTTTGCTAGTTTCACATTTTAATGGAGTCTTTATATTTTCATGATGTTATCATCATTCTTCATTTAAAATGAGTATAGGTCTATAATCGTGAACTAGACCCTTGTTTAATTTGCATATGTTAAGTATGGAGAATAAATTGAGTAAAATTAGTCTTACGACCCACTCAAGGCCTATATGACCCCTAGCTTACCTTGAAATAGGCATGTGCCTATGGGTTTACCCCTCAGCCAAGGTACTATTTAAATGCTTGAGCCTCCCCTTTTTTTAAGCCTCATACCATGGCATAACTAGCCCAACATGGGCCGTGGTTCATTTTCAACTGCACTTTGGGTGAGCACATAGGGCCTATGCCTTATGTGAATTGATGTAGGCACAACTGAGTGTTTATAGTTTGAGTGAAAAATAAGTTATCCTATGCTTGCACTTAGTTTAAAAAAACCCCTATTAGACTTTGCACAACATAACCTATCACTCCATGTTCTTATTCTACTTGGGAAGTCAATTTCATCAGAAATATTAACCCCTCTTCATCAAATGGTGAGAATAACATCATAATAGCCACCAATTACTTCAATTAATGGGTGGAATTTGTATACACATAATATTTTTAAACTCTATTGATTACTAATACTTCATCTCTTATAGGAACCCATTGAGTCTCAACCTATCTAAGTGCATGCCTTAAAGGGTGCATTAAGAAAAGGGTAGGTAGTCTTTTGACACTTTACAAGATTGTTATTCCCTATACCTCCACCTAAAACCAATATAAACCCCTATTATATATTTACCTAAGATATGGAACCTCCATTTAAATTGTCTTGAAACAATTCACCACCTCAAAGAACCCTTGCCTAAGTCAAAACCCATTTTTACTATTTGTCGAATGCATTTGATTGGGTTAGCTTAGTTCTATAGATTAGGAACATTATGGGAATAAGTTAGCCTAGCTAATTTAGTTTGGGACATAACTATTCCATTTCTTAACTAACTAGGTTGACTGCATTTCTAAAATATCAAAAAGGTTTAGAGTTAGATCAGGCTATATATACACATCTTTCACCCTATTTCCAATAGAGAGAATATTTCATTTATGCTTCTTTATCTACTTATATGCAATTCTAATTGAGGAGTCAATGCTTAGGGTTTCATACTACTTGGAGAAGAATCTTGTCTTTTGTAAGTGTCTTGGATTCATAAAAGAAGTCTTTTAGCTTATAGATGACCTATCTTTATGATCCTTACAAACCATGAAAACTTATTGCAAAGCACCATTGGCCAACGGTGAGGTTGAGGTTAAAGCTCGTCAGGTTTGTATTCAAGGTAATTATTCCTAACTCCTACTTTTCTATTGTTAGTAGATAGATTTTCATGTATAATGGCTTATGAATGTATTGTCTCTCCATGTTTATGATTACCTCTACATTGGCTTGAGTAGAGTTCTTTGCATGTTTATTAGTTATGCTTATTCCCCATTTATGCCACAAGCTTTAATGAGCACTAGATTAGATTTATTTTACATTGTTATTAATTTGAAATACCAAGACATAGCTAAGGTTAATGTGTGGTTTTGTTTGAATATATAATTTGAAACCCTCTCTATCCAAGTCATATGATAAGAGACCCCTTAGGTAGGTTTAACATATCCATATTGGTTATAACCTTGATTATCAATGTATTACTAACACTATATGTAGACACTAGAAATATACACACTATGATTAAAAATGTTAAAAAAACCCCTAAACTTACCTAGGACCCTTTTGGGACTAATTAGGCCTAACCAAGTTCATCCACAGTCAGTTTCAAAAACTAACTCAACCTAGCCTTCATGTCCTTTTCATTTGGAGACCTGACCATCAACGATTAGGGTAACCATCGATGGTCACCCTTGAGAAAACCTAATTATCGATGGTTAGGGTAAACTTCCTTAACCAAAAGCATGAAATGATCTACCAACCTTTTCTAAATATAACTTGTCTAAATGTTGTTGTGAGCCTTTACATGGATGCATTATATTTAGATGCCCTACTTGTACCTTGACTTCCACCTCTTGCTTGTGCCTATAAGAAGAGAGGAGCTTGAAAGATAAATCTATCTATAATAATTATTAAGATCTCAAGTATTTAAGAGTTTATTTTGTCAGTTAATCAACATCAATCACCATCATCAACATGATCAACTCAATGATCACATTGAGAGCCAACTCACCATCACCTCTCAACCAAGTTCTCGAGTACTGTTACTCTACCATATTCAAGCTAGATTCCACCAATAGGTTAACTAATTCAACCACTCACCTAGTCAACTTTTGGTAAGATGAGTAATTTTTTATTAATATTCATTTACTTTTTTTTGTTTTACAATCATCCTAGCCCTTTCCCATCTCTCAAAATCCATCTTTTAGATCTTGTTATTTAGTAATTAACAACCTAGATCTTCACATAGTAACCATCGATGGTTGACTTAATCACTGATAGTCTATCTAACCATCGATGGTCAATATGATCACTGACAGTCACCTTAACCACTGATGATTACCCTAACCACCAATGGTCATTGTAATAGTGGAAATTGACAAGCTATTTTTACCCATCTATCCTAAACCAAACCTGATTTTCTATTTTCCTATTTCTCCACAGACCCCTTTTAGATTTTATAAAGCATATCCTAACCCCTTAGCACTAGTATTAATTAGTTTATTAATAATTTAATCATTTCTAGTGTATTTTTAAAGCAAAAATTCTTGTGTTCAATTTTATTACCTTTTGATTATTGATGCAAGTACCTTATTTTTAGTTTTGTGAACTTAATTATTTAAAGCATGTGGATTAACAACTCCTAAAGAAGCTCTTGCTTTCGAGATCTAACTATCACCATGCAATCCACCAAACTATCTATCTAACAAATAAGTTTGACTTATTGATTTCTTATCTACAAGTCTTCCTCCCAAGCCAATGAAGAGCTCTTCATAATCTTTTGATTCAATGTGCACACAAACAAAATAGTTTTTAAACCATACCCGTATTAAGTTTATTTTCTCTATTTATTATAACTTAAAACAAAAATTTACATGAAACATTCTGACATACCTGGTGGGACCTAAAGTCTCTACTCACATTTTTCTTTGTATTTGTATTCTCTTATCTCTCTTTTGGTGCTCATAATTGAAACTGAAAGTTATTTTAGGATTAAAATGAATTTCATCCATTGCTTACTTTTAAAATTAGTTAACTTTGAATTAAAACACAATAATCTTATCATAGCACCACTTTTGTTGCACACACTAGCCAAACCACTTTCATTAATCAAACATCAAAACAATTTGAGACAAGGCTTAACTAGGATTTCATCACCTAGTGGTCACCTTACCCTTTCTCAAAAATCCTACTTGGAGGTCATTACCAAGGGGAGAACCAACTCAACTCTCTAGTTGAGTACAAACCCTAGATATTAATATATATTGGCTAAGCACCTAACATGCTTCTCATTATAGTGTGTGAAGTGAGGGGGTAGGCCCTAATACCAAGCCATGTATTTATTCCAATATAGATTGTTTTGAGCACCTAAACAACTTGAAACCAACCATAGACTACTTTTATAGTACCTAACCTATAAGCTAACTTATATCACACATTCTCATAAACTTAGGCATAAGCCAAAAGCAAGATTAAAAATAACCTCTAGGCTTAACTTAATTTATGGTGTGTGTCTTTATTTCCTTGATCATTCTCTTGTCTTCTTCCTATTTGAGTGGTGAGTTTATTCTTGTTTTCTCTCCCCCTTTCTTGCATGGATCTCACTCATCAGTAGTGAAGATACCTAATAGAGTAAAACTTGTCACTCAAATCAACCTCTTCTACATCCTCATCCATGGAATATGTCTTTGAAGTGGAAGACTCACCTCATCCATTGGGAAGCCCTACTTTTACTCAAGTATTTTCTCAGGGAGACATGGACTTTACCAATTTTTTTGAAAATAATCCAGTTGCCCTCTAGCATTACCTCAACATCTCCCCTCAACATGCTCCAGTTTCAACTCCATATCAGAATCCTCCTTATGGCATGACATCCTACTTTATGAGGGCTATTTATATCTTCATAATCACCACCCAAAATTTGACAACCCATGAATCTTCATCTATTAACCCCTTTGATGCCATAGCTGAAAACCAATCTCTCTAACCAACTACTACCCTTACACCTTCTGCCCTTACCAATGATTCTTCCACCTTAAGAATAACCTAACCATTAACCCATCAAACTCTACTCATTATTGGAGCACCTACCACTGACACTACCAACCTTATCTCTATCAAAGCCAACCCATTAGTTAATACCCCTTTACCAAGCTTAGCAATGTTTATCCCTTCTACTTTAGCAGCTATTAGCATGAAGGTTACTACTTCTCCCCTTGTCACCAATCCAATTATCATTCATCCCAAACCTATAGGAATACCTCAATAGTTACCCATTGCACCAAACCTAGGATACATCCCTAACCCACAAGGGTATGTACCCACTACTCAACCACTAGCACCTACCTACCCTTATATTTCATTTACCCAACCTCTAACATCCACATTACAAAATGTGACAAACCCTCAACCACCAAAAAATTATCAATATGTTACCCAACCCCAACCAAAATATCCACCTTACAACCCTTTTTGTGCATCACCTCAAACTCTCCTAATGAAGATGATCATGGACAAGATGACAAACTTTGAGTCATCCATTTTAGGGGATCATAACATCCTGTCTTATGATCAAATTTGTAATGAACCTATTCATCCCTTTGTTCCTATCAGACCTTACCCTTCTCAATGGGAGCTTATGAAATTTACCACATTTTAAAGCAAAGAAGACCCCAAACAACACCTTAGGGATTTTAGACACGTATAATATATGATTGATTATGATGATGCCCTTTTCCTTTGTACCTTCCCCATGTCTTTATCTGGCATGGAACTTTATTGGTATAGTGTAATCACCAAACATTAAATATTTTCTTTTACCCAACTAACTCAAGTCTTATTAGATCACTTCTTCATTAAAATTTCCAAGAAGGTCTCTATCATCAACCTTTATTCTATCAGGAAATTCAATGATGAGTCCATTGCTGATTTCATTTAGAGAAGCTTAATTAATCATCTTTCATTTTCCTTTCCTCAACCTAAACTTATAGATCTTTTCTCTTGAGCTTGTGCCAAGCATATATCTTTTACACTACATGTCCAAAGCTTTAGAAATTTTGATGAATTTTTTACCATGGCACATAAAATAGAGAATCGAGCCATAGATGAGGGTAAATTGAAGTTATGAAATAAAAAATCTACCTTCAAGACCAATGAAATCTCTTCCTTCAAACTAGGCAACCAAGCCAATATCAAAACTAAGAGCAAAATAATTACAAATGAAGTTATCCTTAAAACTGCCCCTTCACCTAATGTCAATCAAAAAAATTCTCCTATTACCTCTAGCCAAAACATAAGGAACCCAAACCAAAACAACTAAACATAGTTCACTCCACTTCGATAATCTTATGCCTCAATTATAGAGAAACTACTAAAAGCTAACCTCATACATCTTCCCCCCATCAAACCTCCTTAGTGGTTTGATTCTTCTTATCCTACACCTGCTTGGTACAATGAGAATGACCTTTGTGATTTTCATTAGGTAATTGGACATGATGTAAATTGATGTAATACCTTCAAGAATTTTTTTCAAAGCCTTATTAACAAGGGGGAACTCATGTTGGATAACTCTAATGCCCACCAACATCAAGCTCTTGACATCTTCAAGAAACCTTTTCCCATCCATGCCCCTGCTAAAAGTGAAGACACACATGTTGAATGTTCCCATGAGGCCCACATGATCAATATGGTCCTTGATACACTCATTCATGAAGACTCAAACATTCAATCTACCTACATCCTCCATCTCATCTACCAAGGTGGTGGATTCACCTTGCCATCTTTTATAGATCTAAACCAAGGAGGTTCCGTTTTCCCTAGCGTCACTCATAGAGGCTTTGGAATCATCAAATACCACCTCAACTAGTATCTCTAAGCAAATAACCATTACTAATTCACCATCTCCCCTAACTATCAAATAAACCATTACTCTTATGGAGATTATCCCTAAAGGGCAAACTTCATCACCAACACCTCTCATGCAAAAAATACCTATTCAAACCTTATATGCATCGCTCGAGGAAAAAAAAAAACTACCACCCATCTTCCCCATCTTATGAGTTTATCCTTTGCATCCACTACCCAAGGATCAAGACCATCACACAAACCTTTCTCTACATTATTTTAGAAATTGGAATTTTTCTTAAAACTTGATATGGATCAAACTAGTTTTTGGCAATAGTTAGGGATCCCTTACATCAACAAACCCCAACCTTCTGACACACCTTCAACCAACCAATCTATCATTTTTACAACCCCTCTTAAACTAATAAGAACTTTTAGCAACCCCTCACCCTCTCAATCAAATAAGGCAATCATATCTCAAACAATCAAATATCCAACCAAAACCTTCAAAAATCTTTGTACCTTCCCTACATGGAGTTTGGTCTACCCATCTCTGAAAGTGGAATTAACCACATCTAAACCTATACCCAAGACTCACCCCAAACTAACCAAAGAGGTGAAACCATTAAAAGGCCATATGTATAGGACTCTACATCACTCCACCTTACCTTCCATCTTAATACCTCATCCATCAACTTTGCTTGAGAAACAGGCTCCTTTTAACATATGCCACCCACCACTATTGGTTACACCAACCCACTTACTATCTGATAGGCCAATTGTTTATAAATTACCAATGATTAGAATATCAACTTCAAACACTCCAACCACCAGTATACCCAAACTAAAACCATTAACTAGAAACACCACATTACCTAAACCCCCTCTCACCAAACTCATTATCACCAAAACACCCAGCTTACCAACCAAAACCACATCCTCTAGACCTTTCCCACCTCTAGTTGAATCCTATAAAACAAAGGTTGTCATAATCCTCTTACCTCACCTTACCTCCTATCAGACCTTTTGATCTTCTTGGTTCAAAACCATCTTGGTATAATGACCATCAAATTTGTTCCTATCACAGGACACTTGGGGATGAAATAGAGAACTATAAATCTCTCCAAGCCATTATCCATCAGATCTATGAGGAACATGACCTCTTATTAGATGAACTCCCACAACCCCTTTATGAACACACCCAATAGCCATATTCCAAATCATGCCTAACCCCGCACTCTCACCTTAGAGTGGTAGATAAACCTACACAACCTCTTATCACATATTTCCCTTATATCCACACCATTAATGTGGTCACAAAATCACAACAAAAAGATAAATAGAAGGACAAAGTGTCCATTCCATGGACATACCCACATTCTCACCTTAAACCAAACTAGATCCTAATCTCTTTATCTTTAGCTAAGCCCAAAGTGACCATCTTAGGCACCTCTAAGGATAACCCCTTTGAATCCATCAAGAGGGTCATTTTAAAGTAACTCCACCAAATTATAGCTAAGATGAACGTCTATAAGCTCATTTTCACCTTACCTCACTATCTCTAGGCCATGATAGAGGCTATGAAAGCCATTGAGGTAAGACCAAGAGACTCAAAACCTATAGAAGCCTTTATAGGTACTCTCCAACTCTCCACCCTTATTACTTTTAAGGACCCTGAGATACCTTATATCCACCCTAATGGCCTAGATCATCTTCTCTTTATTATTGCCCATATCAACCAAAACCACATCAAATAGGTTATGATCGATGGGGGAGCCAACATCAACATCATCTCTTCCCATGACTATGACCAACTCAAATTACTGGATAATGTCATGTCGAAAACTGATACCATACTTAGATCCTTTAATGACACTATGACCACTACCTTGGGAACTATTGTCCTCCATCTTCATTTAGTGCCTCACATGGTCCCTAAAATTTTCTATGTTGTCAAAGGTGAATTCTAGTATAATGTTCTACTAGGGAGACTTTGGTTCTACTCTATGGGTTGTGTACCTTCTACCATCCATCATTATGTCAAGTTTGAACATGATAATCAGGTTGTCATCATACAAGCTGACCTAAGCCATTTTTCAACATGGAACATGACCTAACAACCTAATGCTTTCCTCATACCCTCTATAAGAGAACCCAAATAATCCACCACCAAACCCTCAACCATGGGAAATGAAGCCATTGCTTACCCTTCCTCAGAGGCATCTACTAGTTCATATATTTTTTCAAAATAGATACCCACCAACAAACCCTTGGAACCTACCTTCCAACACCTTACCCTTGGATAATATTGTCTCCTAACCCTTGATGCCCTCTAAACTCCTTAAGAATATGGGAAACTCAACCATCAACTAGGTTATGATCCCAACATTAAATCCATTATTCCTTTGGGACCTCTCATTTCCAAATCAAATTCATCTATGGGGGACTTGACAAGCCCTTTAATGCTATCACCATACCTTCTTCACCTCAACCACTCACATCCACCTTCTCTTACTTAGACAACCTAAACTTCACCCAAATATACCTTCATAGGTATGCCTGAAATGGTTTGGCTTAGGATGATATGAGTATGGCCCACACACATTGATATTGATGAGTACCAAAAGCCTCATAAGAAGCATGACCTTGGATTTATTTTACCCAATAAGAAGAAAGCCACACAACCTTTCACTACCATTATTGAAGAAGAAACCCCTTCTTCACTAACATCCCATACACCTGAGTATGAGGATGAGGACATCATCCCACCTAACTTATTTTTTGTCAACATGACCACCCTTGGCCCCTTGACTTATCAAAAGTAAGGGGAACCCTTATCCATCCCTTTAACCCATCCTTAAATTATGGGAAAATAATATCCTATCATAAACACTATGTAGTGTTAGGATTATGATTTTATTCTCGCCTACCTTGGTTCACTTGATTCCTCCATCCATAAATACTTACCTATAGAAACCTCAACCATGTTAATGAATCCACTATGGATATTGAAATTAACACTTTAGGTAACCCTCATGTCATCAAACATGGCCAATCTCTCACCACTAAGGAACTTCAAAACTTCTCTACCTTACTCCAAGACCACAACATTATATTTGCCTGGTCATATGCTGACATGCCTGGTCTTGACTCAGCCATTTCAACCCATAACATTGTAACCAATCATGAAGGAAAGATTTTAAAACATCAAATTTGATGAATACATCCTTGCATAGCCCTTCTTATCAAATAAGAGCTTTAATGCCTCCTCTTTATCAACTTTATTCAACCCATTAATTATCCCCAGTGGGCTTCAAACATCATGCATGTCACTAAAGCCATAGGGGGACTATATATATATGTGGAATTTCATGACCTTAACCTCACCTACCTAAAGGATGAATTTACTCTACCTAGAATTGACCAACTTGTTGATCTTACAACAGGCCACAAATGTTATCTTTCATGGATGGATTCTTGGGTTATAATCAAATTTTGATTTCCCCTAAAGACCAACATAAAACTACCTTTATCATCCCATGGGTAACTTTTTATTATAGAGTCATGCCCTTAAGTCTTAAGAATTCTAGTATATCCTACCAACATGTTATGACCTATATCTTCCATGACCTTATCCATACAATCATCGAGGACTATATCAATGAACTCTTTAGCAAGTCTAAATATTTCAAAGACCATTTAGCCATTATCAAAATTATCTTTGAGAGACTTATCCATTTCTATATCCACCTCAATCCCAAGAAATGTATTTTTGGGGTCTCCTCAGGAAAACTCAGCTTCATCATTTAACTTTATGGAATCAAAGTGTATCCATATAGAATGAAATCCATCCTCGAGATGCTACCTCTAATTAATCTTAAGCAACTCTGTAGTCTATAAGGGAAGCTCCAATCCATTCACCAATTCATCTCTTATTTCTTTGACTAGTTTTAAACCTTCTATCACCTCTTGAAAAAGGATATCTCTTTCAAGTGGAATATTGATTATCAAAAATCCTTTGATGTAATCAAAGAGTACTTTCTATCTCCACTTATCCTCACACCCCCTAAGGATGACTAAATTTTCTACCTTTATATCTCTACAACTAACCATTCCCTAGGGGCAATGCTTGCCCATTGGGATGAACAACACAAAGAACAATCCATTTATTACATAAGTCTCACCCTTGTAGACTACAAAACTCAGTATACTCATACTGAGAAACTTTGATTGGCCCTAGTCTTCATGGCCACAAAAATTCACCACTAACTTCTTAACCATAATTTTTTTGTTATAACTAATACCAACCCACTTAAGTACATGAAATTCAAGCCATAAAAAAACTAGTATATGGCAAAGTGGCTCATGATTTGAGTTGAGTTTGATCTTGAGTTCTTACAATAAAAGTCAATTAAGGGGTAAGTCATTGCTAACCAATTGGTTGATGCACCCCTAACAGATAACCAACCTCCTCCTCTTGAATTTTTAGATGAGTCTATCACAAGCCTATCCCAAGTGGATTTCACCAATCACATAACCATGTTCTTCAACAATTCCAAATGTCAGTGTGGTAGGGGAGCTAATATCATCCTCCCCCTTGTCAATGAACCACTTCCTTTATCTTATAAACTCAACTTTGAATGTACCAATAATGTGGCTGAATATGAATCCCTAGTAATATGTCTCCAAACTACCTTATCCTTTGGAGTTAGAATAATCAACATATTTGGTGACTCCTAAATTGTAGCCAATCAAGTCAATGGCCTCTACCAATGTAAGAATGAGACTTTATAGCTATATAGATAGTTAGTTATAGAAATCTTAGCATCATTTTAACACTACCATATTCAAACCACCCTATAATATACCAATAATTTTTCCAACACCATGGCTTCTCTTACCTCTCAGATCCCATTAGTACCCTTAGACTCCAAGCTATCAATCATTTTCCATCACCTCACTGAACCTTCCTACGTCAAGTTAGACACTCCAACCATCTTCAATGTGGAAGGGACCTAGCTTGACCTTTAGTATCAATAAACCTTTGACTACCTTAACCTTGTCATTGTTCCCTCTAGCCTCTCTAGGAATGCACATCGAGTGTTCATCTAGAGCACCTCCCATTAGACCATTATGGGAGAAATTATTTACAAGTGTGGCTTTGATGGTCTCCTTTTTTGTTGCCTCCATGGTCTAAAAACCTCTCACACCATTAATAAAATGCATGATGGTATTTATGGGGGTCACTTTAGTGGACTTAATATGGTTAAATGCATCTTCCACCTAGGCTATTATTGGCCTACCCTTAACCAAGACTATTATGATTATGTGAAAAAGTGTGTCAAGTCTCAATAACATGCTAATTTACACCATGTACCCAGCCATAGCCTTGAAGTTTCCACTAAATTTTGGCCTTTTTCACAGTGGGATCTAGACCTTATTGGTGAAATTAATCCCCACTCTTCATACTAACATCACTCTATCATAATTGCAATTGAATATTTCACCAAATAGGTGGAGGCTATTCCTCTTGTCTCAATAAAATCCAAAAAGATTTTTGAATTTATCACCCATCACATCATCTACCACTTTGGTATTCCCCATAATATCATTAATGACAATGGTAAATACTTAAAAAATAAACAAGTTCAAGGTCTTTGTGACATATTTATAATTAAACTAAACTTCTCATCACCTTATCACCCATAAGCAAATGGACAAGTAGAGGCCTCTAACATAACCCTTAAAAACATGATTACCAAAATGGTCAGTGCCTTAGGTCAAGATTAGCACTTTCACACCCCTTTAACCTTATGGGCATATCATACTAGCATTTTTAACCCTTATAGGTGGTACATCTTTTTCTCTAGTGTTTGGAGCTGAGGCTGTATTGCCTCTTGAAGTCCAAATACCTTCTCTTTGCATATCTTTTCATGACCTTATTTTTGAAGATGATTATCATCAAGCATGTTTAGATCAACTTAGGTTATTTGATGAGCATTGTCTAGCTACTCTTTCCCATCTCCATGGATATCAAGAATGAATCAAGCATGCTTATAACAAACACTTGAAAGTATCATAAATCAATATTGGATATCTCATTCTCAAGGAAAATAAACATGTAACTAATATAGAGAAAAGCAAAAGGGGAAAATTTGCTTTCAATTAGCTTAGACCCTACATCATAACCCATAAGTATAGATTAAGATCTTATCATTTGTCCTCTCTCAAAGGCAAACCAAAACTTGAGCCTCTTAACACTTCACATTTATATCCTTTCTATTATTAAAGAGGTGTCATAATCACCATTTGTCTCGCTTAAGATCATTCCCTATAACCACATTTATTTCCCTCTTTTTAGGGGTAACTGACTACAATTGAATCATGTGATTATCCATCATAGTCATAGCCTAATATTGAAATATGGGTACTATGGCTCTACCCATGACATGATTCTCATGGTACTTCCATCCTCTCTTTGAGATCAATTCCCATGGTCATTGTCACCTAATCTTCTTTTCACATATGCATCCTTCTTGTGATCTTAGTCTTGCCTTCATAAAGGTAATCCCTTGAGCATGTATAAGAAAATATATGTTAAGAAAAATCAAACAAAAGCAAAATCAATATCAAAATCAAAAAAATCAAATCATTGGTCATTCTTAGCATTCACAGACTACTCCCTTGATGGATGGATATTGAAAACCTATTCAAAGTTATAAAACATAAGGTGGACTAATCCCTTGAAGGATAACTATCAAAAGTATTTAATCTAAGCATATAAACTTATACCACTCCCTTGAAGGATGGATAAGTAAAAAAACTTGTCAAAGCTAGCAATTTATTGAAAGCTTCTTGCATCGATTAGCTTCCCCAACCTTAAAGCAAAATCAAAGGTAGAAAAAGACCCATAAGTAAAAGAAATAACAATGAGAAACATTACAATTAGCTCTCCTCAGTAGATTTCCTATATCGATCAATCTACACTTTATATATGAACATAGACTTATTTATACTATCCCATCAGAAGCTTATAGAGGAGGCATTTAATAAATGGTTGTGGTGAAGAGGATGGATTGTCAATAGTGAGAGCTCGATAACTTCCCCCATATATGAAATTAGTTTAAAGGTTAGTGGGTCCATAAGGGATGACCATCCCAATATGGGGATCATAATTTGGGTGCATATGAATCATTTCATACTCTTCTAGAGTATGGAACATGTCAAGTGTCAATAAATAATATTTTCCAAGTGAAAAATGCTTGAAAGTTTCCTCCATGGGATCTTTGTTATGAATTTGTGTTTTCAGTATCTGTGTAATAAGGGTAGCAGAGCTTGTGGAAGATTTATAAGTATCATGTAGAGAAGATGATGTCTTTAATAGAATGAGAACATCATTGGGACTATAATTTATGTTGCATGTTTTAAATGAAGGTGGACTAGTGGGAATAACATGCACTTGCCCATTGTGCTCAAACTTGACATAACAGTGCAAAGTCAAGGGCACACATGCCATAACATGTATCCAAGGTCATCTAAGTAGTATGTTATATTGGAAATATCCTTATAAAACATAGAAGAGCTCAATAATTATGTGGGTACCTGCATGGATATGTAAGATAATAGTGCCCGCCATAGTAGCTATGGTATCATTAAAGGAGTGGATTACCATGTCAATTTGAGACATGTAATTATTAGGAAGAGCTAGCTGTTTGTAGGCATGGGTGGAAATAATATTAATACTATCTCCCCCATTGATCATGACTCTTTTAACATGAGTTTGATCGATATATTTAGTGATAAAAAGGGTAGAATCCTAATATTTAGGGTGTTGAAGTGGAATTTTTGAATCACTAAATAAAATTAGAGAGATGGTGTTAAGAGAGTTGACCAAAGTTGTAAGAGGTTGGGGATCATCAGGCTAAACCTCAATCGCTTGTAAGGTACTAATCAAAGCTTGATGGTGTTGGGGTGAGTTTTGGATTAACTCATACAAGGACATTTTCATAGGAGTTTGGTGAAGCTATTTCACCATCAAGCTTTGAATAACTTCTAAATACATTGGTTTTAGGACACCCAAGATGGAAATATTGGGATTTAGAGGAGTGTCTCTGGAGAAGGGATGAGCCCAAGGAGTAGTGACCTTTTCCTTACCTTTATGTTTTTGTTTTTGTGACTGTGTTACCAAATTAACTATGTTGATCTAAAAAATAGGTAAAGGAGGTGGTAAAGGCACTACAACAACATCTTTGGGTTTGAATTCAGGTGTAATAGTATGAGGCATTATGGATGCCATAGGTGGAATAACAAGAAGGTTAATTGGAGTATTAATAAAGTGAGTGTCAACATCAAAGTGTTGCTAAATGAATGCTATGAGAGCTTTACAACACTTAGTATCATGTCCAAGTGAATAATGATATAGATACACTTGTGTATCATGAAACCAAGATGGATTTAGTCTAAGAGGGATATAAGGCCTAATAGGAGGAAGAGTTATTATGAAATATTTCAACAACTAGCATAGGAAAAAGATATAAGAACATACAAGTGGGCTAGTACTTGTTGTAATAGGAGTGGACACCTTTTTTAGTTTAGGAGTCATAAGGGTGATTTTATGTGGCCCCTTTTTAGGTGGTAGTATATTCATGTGTTTTACTAACACTTTCTTGGTGTTAGGTATCATGGTGTTAGATGTGAAATGCCTACTAGGTGAAAGAGGCATTAGTGGAGGTAACTTAGCATTTTGTTTTGCTTGGATTGGTGATACTCTAATTAAAGTAGAGGGGTGTAGTCCTAAAATTGATGGCAAAGTTGAGGGTGGAAAAGGGAATGATTGGTGAGATCTAGGAAGCTTAACATTTTTTTGTAGTTTAGGCCAAAAACTCCAACTTGTGGTTTGAGAGTTAGATCTAATTTCACCTATAGATTAATTAGATTAGAGAATAGATGTATGCCTAAAGACCTGATTTGCATTAATATGGCAGATGCATATGAGGGTGAGGGCTTTGACATATATGGATAAGCTTTTGGTGATTTTGGTGAAGAAGCTCTGACTTTATCAAAGACCTTAGGGTAAAGGGAGTGAGAGGGTTGATGGTAAAGGTTGACACTCATTTTGTAGGCTAAGGAGTTTTAAGTCAGTCCCAAATACCACATGATCTAGCTTCATGGAGTCAAGGAATTCTAGACTTTTTACTAACCATGAGAAGGCTTTACATGAAGTTGACATAAGCCTTACAATTTTTTCTTTAGAAGGTTTAGGTGATTGAGAAAGATGGAAATTGTTTCTCTCTACTACCTCAGGCCAAAGACAAGAAAGAGTTGTAACATGGTCTTCTTCTATAGAGACAAGAGAAGAGGCATGGTCTTCCATGGGTAAAGGAGAGATAGGAAAAGAATTCTCTTCAATGGGGTAGAGCATAGGTATTATTTCTTCCTCAACATATGGGTAAGGAATAGGTAAAGTATGATCCTCCATAGGTAAAATAAGTAAAATTGGTGAAATTAGAGTAGGCTCAATATATCTTTCGTCTAATGTAGGAGTAGATAACATTGACTCTTCTAGGTGTAAAGGAGGAGTGGATGGGCTACTACTTTCTATTAGTGGAGGAGAGGTAGTTGAAGAGGGTTTCTGAATAGGGTATAACATAGGAATTATGTTCCCATCAACATGTAGTTGTAGAATAGGTAAGGCATGGTGCTCAAGTGGTAAGAGGATAGGTAATATTGATGTAAAAAGAACTACTAATATAAGATACTCTTGTGGAAAAAGGAGTGGTAAAGGAGGCTCTTCCTCATATGGGAGTGGAATGGGTGAAGTAAGCTCTTCTACTCAAGGAGGAAGAATGGGAAAAATAAATTCCATTGATTATGAGGGAGGAGTAGGTAAAATGGGTGCCTCTTATTATGGGAGAGGTTGGATTGGAGGTAAAGGAAATATAATCTTAACCATATGGATATTATGATCACATGAGTTATTAGTCATGGTCTAAATAATATTTTGATTGGGTGAATGGTTAAGAAAAGGCTATTTGAACACATCCATATTTTGAGTAATAGGTGCATTATGGTTATCTAAGATGAGATCACCCTTATCAAGCATGTCTTTAACCAATGTTCTTAAATGTTTTATAGTTATTAGAATTGTGGCCTTTGACTTGATGGTAGCCACAAAACTCATCCTCTTTTTACCAAGTTGGAATAGGATGGGAGAGGTCAAACTGTATAGGAGGTTTGATTTGAGGAAGGTTTATGGCTCTTTGTTGTAATAGTTTTTCCAAAATGGAAGTATATGACTCCCCAATGGGAGTGTATTATCTTTGTTCATATCATTTTTAGAATTACTTGGTTAGATTTTGGGAAGTCAAGGAATTAGGTTGGTTTGTGGTTATGGAAGAAGATGATTTAATGACCATTGCATTGGTGGAGCCTTTAGATTTTTGGTTATAAGGGGAAGTTTTAGAAGAAGAGGAGTCATTCAATTTGGAATTGGCATTCTTACTATCCAACTTGACTCTGTCTTCATCTATAACCTGAATCTTGAGTTTCTATACCATTGTAAAAGCTTCATCAAATGTGTAGAAAGCTTGAACTAGGTGTGGATGAAATTTGCTTAGTGCATGCCCTCAAAAAAATATCAATAATATTAGGTTGGGGTAAAGAGAAGGAGAGTTTATCGATCAAGCTTCTCCAATAAGTGATAAAATCTATGATAGACTCATCATCAAATTGTCTAATTAAATAAGGTTCATAATAGAAAACTTTATAGAAATGTTAATAGAAAAATGGTCTAGGAATAGTTTGTGAGTTAGGTAAATGAGAAA
The DNA here is from genome assembly GCA_037957365.1 of Torreya grandis. Lineage (NCBI taxonomy): Eukaryota > Viridiplantae > Streptophyta > Pinopsida > Cupressales > Taxaceae > Torreya > Torreya grandis. The sequence continues at coordinate 8,010,849 of JARHVA010000026.1, read as the reverse complement.
AGGGAGTGCCGAGTTATAAATATATACCAATCTAGGGTGGAAATCAAAAGAGACATAGGGAAAGTGAGAATTAATAATGCATCATCATGCCCTACTAAATAAAAAGCATGTGTAAATGCTTGAAAATGCTATTGTGGGTCCTATTTATTCTAGAAATGAGTGAATTTGGGGAGTTTTCATTGGCTTGGATAAGGGTGAATATACATAGAAGGATGGATGGGCTCATTGCATATTTGATCATAAGATAACACATTCTTTGAACCTAACATGGATGTATCTAGACTAGACATCTTGTCCATCAACATCTTAATGAGGTTTGGAGGGGGATTGGTTTGAGAGATACCCCCAAGTTATAAGAAACTTGATAAGAGGTAGAGGGAGTGTATGACATAGCTTGTTGTAGTTGTGTCAACATAACATAGGGGTAGTGAGTCATACGCTGGGGGTGAAAACAAAAGGGGCTTGTCCTGTTGGGTTAGAGACTATGATTTTGTTAGATGTTGTTATTATAGGTTAGGTTGTTGGCATGGTTATACTAGGTGAAAGTTGAGTCATAAATCAAGTAATTATAGGTGTGAGAGTAGATGGGATAGGTACGACTAAATTTTGAAATGAGGTTAGACTTGACTAAACTACTTATGATTATGAAGGTAGGGAAGTCATTCCAAGGTTTAGGTGGGATTAGGTAGTTGGTGATGCTGAACTTTAGAAATTATTTATGGTTGGGTTACTTGTCAAAGCGATGGTTTGAGTAACCATGGGAAAATAGTGGAGACAACTGAAACTGAATTTGTCTCCATAAAAAAAATCACACCAAAATTGAGAAATTGGCCATAACATGTCTAAGCTTATAGGGAAAATGTAGACACCAAAATTAAATCACACACGTGTGTAACTCTCTATGTCAAAACACCCCTTGAGCCCCTTTTAATAATTAGCCTTCCTAACCCATGATTTTACCCCTCACACATTTAATTAATTTAAAATATAAAAAACTAGTTATGCCACCTTACCAAGCCACCTCATCCTAAGACTAATTCTTACCCTCTGAGTCACCTCAAGACTTAGTCCCCTAATCCTAACTACCCATGACTTGTTCTCACCCTATAAATAAATTATTCACTAACTACATCCTTTATAACCTCACATTTCTATCATTTATTAATGGATACCACACTTGGCACAAGAAAGAACAAAAAATAGGCTAAAAATATCCCTTGTACCTATTCTCATGCCACTAATGTCAATCAATCAAAAATTGATGTCATTGGGATCACCGATGTCAGTTACTTAAGCCAAATTCCAAACTGATGTTTAGGTCAATAGAAATAAAAAAACTTAGTTATTTGTATGCAGGCTTTAGCATTCAACTTTATACATCTAGGCTTAGCATTACTTTGCACAAATCAATCCAGATTAGGAATTGATATACTGCATAAAGCTTGGATTCTTTTGAACTGACATCACACACTTATCTTTTTATTCACCTATTTCTTCAACATGTCTCATCAAATCCATCTATCTGACATCCATGGTTTATCCATTTCATCAGCTAAGTATATCTCAAGAATTATATAGTCATTTTACAATTACTTTACATTATATTATTTATCATTTTATGAACATCCCATCTCTCCCTATAGAGGAGATGTTAAAACTCCTTCACTTGTTTTCCTCTGCTCTAAATATACCAACCTTATATCTAGATCCACCTGAGTCTTACACACTCCCTTACAACTTTTCCCAACCTCATAAACCTAACCAACATCCACCTCCTAGGTTAGAAAAGTCTCCTATAACCCTTTGATAACCTACTACCTCTACTGACATCGATCATATAACTAATTTTGGTCATATAACTAACATCAACCATATCCCCTTATCAACATTAGTAGCTTAACCGATGTTGATGACTACATATTTCCACTAACCTCCTTGAGACTACCCAAACAACCTCCAAAAACATCAACAACTCACATTACCTACACTGTGTCACTCTCTAATGCACTTAGACTACAAGAATGGTATGGATATCTCTCTCTTAATCCATATTTCACTTTTTAATTCATTAACATTTTTTTTTCAAAAATTAGACTATCATCCCTATGGAAGTTTGACACTTCCAAGAACAAGCGTGTAGCTTGGTAGCCCACTTATATATCTGGTAACAAATATTTTTGGGGGTAGTACTTTATTATTCATAAGTAGTCCTCCCTAGCCAAAGAGAAGTGTTCAACATCATTTGGATATGGTGTGCAACCAATATGGGTTCTCTCTAATCCCTACCTTTCATCTCTATTTCTCCTTAAACATTAAATAGATCTAAAATTTAGTGAAACATTTTTGGCATGCTCAGTGGGACCCTAGAGTTTTCTTGGGTTCATTGCTTATTTTAAGCATTCATATAGGTACATTTTAGTGAAAATTTCATTCCTTGCACATTATCCTTCTCTTCTCCCTCAAAATGAAATATTCAACATGTTATTTTTTGTTTAAAGGCAATAAACTAAAATTTCTTCTTCCTTGTCACTCTTCTCTTCCTTTTGCCTCTAAAAAGAAACTTATCATTTTTCTTACAAGTTAAAAGAATATCTTATTTATCTATTTCTTTAATGCACATTAGGATAGTGAATTCCATTCTCTTCTCCTATTTCATCATTGTTTTCATTCAAATCTAAACACTTCAGATTTGGGTTTAAAACTCACTGCACTTCATTATTTGCTTGTTACATATTAGCTCACCTAGTTAATTACAAGAATTATGAATGAATCATAGTACACCCACGTTACACACCCAGATTACACTCACAAAAAAAAATCTAAACTCACCTAAAATAAGGCCCATCAAGATTTCATCACCTGGTGGTTCACCTTACCCTACCCGACTATCCTAGGATTTCACCACCAAGGGGAAAACCCACTCCATTCTCTAGTAGAGTATAAAATCTAGGTAGAAGGTATATTTTGGCTAAGTATCCTAGCTTGGCTTTAGGTCCATGAAGTGTGGGGAGAAATCTCCTCTAAAAAGACATGTACTTGGTCTAAAACATATTTCCTCTTGAGCACCAAAACTAACCTAAAACTAGCTCTAGACTGCTTTCTAGTACCTTCGATAACCAAATTTTCTTTTCGCTATTTGAGTAAGGCATAAGCCAACACGAGACTAAAATTAATCTCTAGGAGTTAATAATTAGTGGTTGTATGTTATTTTTATACTTTTCTATTGCCTTCTATATTTTGGGTTGGTAAGGATTTTTTTCCATTGATTTATAAAATCAACACCATTTATAATACTTAGGTTGTAGAACCTATTATATCAAGTTTTCTAAGTGTTCATTCTCCTTATACAGACCTCTTACATCCTCTATTTTACCTAGATTCTACCTTTAGGTTTATAAAACATTAGATTTTTCATCTCCCAAGATATCACAATGATTGATATCAGTTAATCCCATCAACATTGATAGGCTTCAGCCGATCACTGTCGACAGACTTTTAACTATCAACATCTATCAAGTGACTGACATTAATGACTATGTAATTTTATTTTTCTCAAAATAACAAGCTAAAACAATCTACTTACCTACACCCAAAATAGGTTTTTCCTCATTATATTACTAATACAAAGTATTAAGACTATTTATACTTCTTCTTGTATGGTATTAACGTGAGCCCAAGCCAAAATTCTTACCAATTATGTAAGTTGACAACCACTTCCACCTTCCCCTCTTGTTGTTGCTTCTGTCATGGATCATACTTTAGATATAAAGCATAATCCTAGCCATAACCAAATTATCTTTGTGCCTGAAAGAGATCGAGATTTTTCTAAATTTCTTAATGATAATATGGTAGCCCTTTAGCATTACCTTGCCATGAGTCGAACCCATAATTCTTTGAGTGACTCACTATATGGTATGCCAACTTCTCTAATGGAGAAAAATTCAGTTTCAACTATCTCCAATATTTTCCCCATGGTTACTCAGACCAATGCTTTGATAAGTAACCCAACCATAAACAATTTCCAAAGTTTATCATCACCAATTGCCTAATCCCACCTAAACCTTGGTGTGACTTCCCTACCTTCACAACCACAAGTAGTTAGGTCAAGTCTAACCCCATTTTAGAATTTGGTGGTACCTATCCCATATAATCTCACACCTATAATTACCTAAGTTATGACTCACACTTCATCCAATATAACCATGCTAAAAACCCAACCTACAATAACAACATCCAACCAAAGTATAGTCTCTAACCCAATGAGACAAGCCCCTTTTATTTCTATCCCCTAGCCTATGACTCACTACCCCTATGTTATGTCAACACAACTATAACAAGTTATGTCATATGCTCCCTCTACCTCTTATCAGGTTACCTATAACTTGGGGGTATCTCCCAAACCAATCCCCCTCTAGACCTCATTAGGATGTTGATGTACAAGATGTCTATTCTAGAGACATCTGTGTTGGGCTCAAAGAATGTGTTATCTTATGATCAAATATGAAATGAGATCATCCATCCTTTTGTGCCTATTCACCCTTATCTTATCCAATGGGAACTCTCCAAATTTACTCATTTATAGAGTAAAGAGGACCCACAATAACATTTATGAGAATTTAGACATGCTTGTTATTTAATAGGGCACAATGATGTGTTATTACTTCACACTTCCCCTATGTCTCTTTCAAATACCGCCCTAGATTAGTATATCTCTATAACTCAGCACTCCCTTTTCTCATTTACCCAACTCACACAAATATTCCTAGACCATTTCTCTATTAACATTTCTAAAAAGGTTTCTATTATAGACCATTATTCTATTAGATAATTTGATGATGAGTCTATCATAGATTTTATCACTCACTAGAGAGGCTTAATCAATCAAATATCCTTCTCTTTACCCCAACATAAGATTATTGAGATTTTTTTGAGGTTATGTACTAAGAACAAATCATCCACACTCTAAGTACAAAGTTTTTTCACATTTGATGAAGCCTTTACAATCGTATGTAAACTCAAGATTTGGGCTATGGATGAAGACCGAGTCAAGTTGCACAGTAAGAATGCCAATTCCAAATCAAATGACTCCTCTTCTTTTAAAACTTCTCCTTCTAAAAAAAAATTTAAAGGCTCCATCAATGGGATGGTTGTTAAATTATATTCTTCCACAACTACAAACCAACCTAATTCCTCAACTTTCCAAAATCTGACCAAGTAATTTCAACAATGGTATGAACAAAGACAATACACTTCCATTGGGGAGTCATATACTTTTATTTTAGAAAATCTATTGCAAAAAAAATCCATAAACCTTCCTCAAATCAAACTTATTATATATTTTGACCCCTCCCATCCTATTCCAACTTGGTATAAAGAGGATGAGTTTTACAACTATCATCAAGTCAAAGGATACAATTCTAATAACTGTAAAACATTCAAGAACATTGTTCAAGATATGCTTGATAGGGGTGATATCATCTTGGATAACCCTAACGCCCTTACTAATCAAAATATGGATGTGTTCAAACATCCTTTTCCTAACCATTCACCCAATAAAAATATTGTTCAGACCATGACTAATAACTCATGTGAAATATCCATACGGTTAGTATGGTCTTTCCTTTACCTCCAGTCTAACCTCTCCCACAAAAAGAGGCCCCATTTTAGCTAGTCATCCCCCAAAATCAGTGGAATTTATTTTTCCCATTCTTCCTCCTTGATTAGAAGGGCCTACTTCACCCATTCCACTCCCACATGAGGAAGAGCCTCCTTTATCACTCCTTTTGCCATAAGAGGATCCTGTATTTCCAGTTCCTTTTATACCATTGTTACCTATCCTCTTACCACTTGAGGACCATGCCTTACCTATTCTACAACTACATGTTGAGGGGAACATCATTCCTATGTTATGCCCTCTTGAGGAACCCTCTTCACCTGCCTCTTCTCCACTGATAGAAAGTAGTACCCCATCCACTCCTCCTTTGCATCAAGAGACCTACTACGCCTACTTCAATTCCACCAATTTTACCACTTATTTTACCTATGCAGGATCAAAATTTACCTATTCATCACCCACATGTTGAGGGAGAAATTATACCTATGCTCTACCTCTTTGAACAACCACCTTCACCTATCTCTCCTCCCCTTGTAGAAGACCATGCCTCTTTTCCTATCTCTGTCAAAGAAGACCCTGTTGCAACTCTTTTTTGTCTTTAGCCCAAAGTAGTAGAGAAAAAAAATTCCCTCTTTCTCAATCACCTCAACCTTATAAAGAAGAAACCATAAGGCCTAAATCAACTTCATCTAAACCCTTCTCGTGGTTAGTAAAATGTCTAGAATTTTTTGACTCCATGAAGCTAGATCATGTGGCATTTTAGGACCAACTTAAAACTCCTTATCCTACATAATGAGTGTTAACCTTTACCACCAACACTCTCACTACCCTTTAACCCAAGGCCTTTGAAAAAGTTAGAGCTTCTTCACCAAAATCACAAGAAGCTCATCCATCTATGTCAAAGCCCTCACCCTTGCAAGCATCTGCCACATTAAAGTAGATCAGGTCTTTAGGCATACATTTAGTCTCTAATCTAATTCATCCATAGGTGAAATTAGATCCGACTCTCCTAGATCTCACCTATCCTTCCCTTTTCTACCTTACCCTTTACCATCAATTTTAGGACCACACTCCTCTACTTTAATTGGAGTATCACCAATCTAAGTAAAAAAAAGGCTATTTCACCTCCACTACCACCTATACCACCTAATAGGCCTTTCACATTTGATACCATGATACATAACACCAATAAAGTATCAGGAAAACATGTGACTCCACCACCTCCTAAAAAGGTGCCATGTAAAATCACCCTTGTGACTCTTAAACTAACGAAGGTGTCCACACCTATTACAACAACAAGTGCTAACCCACATTTAGTCTCTCATATATTTTTCCTATGATAGATTTTATAACCTTACATAATAACTCTTCCTCCCATTAAGACTTATATCCCTCTTGGATCGAAGCCATCTTGGTTTAATGATACACAAGTTTGTCTATATCATCGTTCACCTAGACATGATATTGAGAGTTGTAAAGCTATCACAATAGTCATTCAACAACACTTTGATGTTGAAACTCTCTTTCTTAATACTCCCATTAACCTTCCTACTATTCTACCTCTGGCATCCATAATGCCTCATAATATTCCACCTGAATTCAAACTCAAAGATGTTGTCATACCCCTTTGCCACCTCCTTCACCTATGTTTCATATCAACATAGTTAATATAGACACTTGGTCACAAAAGAAAAAGGATAAATATAAGCAAAAGGTCAATACTCCTTGGGCTCATCCATTCTCCAAAGACAATCCTCCTCTAAATCTCAAGATTTCTATCTTGGGTGTCTTAAAACCAAGAAATTATTCAAAGCTTGATGGAGAAACAAATTTTCCAAACTTTTGTGAAAATGTTTTTATATGAGTTAATAAAAAAATCACCCCAACACCATCAAGCTTTGATTAGTACCTTTCAATTGGTTGAGGTGCAACTTGATGATACCCAACCTCTTGTAACTTTGGTTAGTTCTCTTAACACCATCTCTCTAATTTCCTTTAGTGATTCAAAAATTCCACTTCAACACCCTAAATATTAGGATTATACCCTTTTTAACACCAAATATATTAATCAAAATCATGTTAAAAGAGTCATGATCAATGAGGGAGATAGTATTAATATTATTTCCACCCATGGCTACAAATAACTAGCTCTTCCTAATAATTACATGTCTCAAACTGATCGAGTGCTCTGCTCCTTTAATGATACCACAACTACTACGATGGGCATTATTATCTTACATATCTATGTGGGTCCCTGAAAAGGAGAGTTATAGTATAACATACTACTTGGGCAACTTTGGATACATGCTATGGCATGTGTGCCCTTGAATTTGCACTGTTATGTCAAATTTGAGCACAATGAGCAAGTGTATGTTATTCTTACTGACCCACCTCCATTTAAAACATGCAACATGACTTATAGTCCCAATGATGTTTTCATTCCATCAAAGACATCATAGTCTCCACATGATAATTTTGAAGCTTCCACAAGATCCACTACCTTGATTACATAGATATTGGTGACACAAATTCTTGATAAAGATCCATGGAAGAAACTTTCAACCATTTATCACTCAGAGAATATCATTTATTGACACTCAACATGTTCTATACTCCACAAGAGTATGGAAAGATTCATATACACCCAAATTATGATCCCCGTATTCAGATGGTCATCCCTTATGGACCCCCTAACCTTCAAACTAATTTCATATATGGGAGAATTGATTGAGCTCCCACTATCGATAATCCATCTTCTTCACCACAACCATTTACTTGTGATTTCTCTTTTATAAGCAAGCCTAGTTTTGATCATACCTATCTTTATAGGTTTGCCTAGAAAGGATTTAGCTTGGGTCATTACGAGTAGGGTGTTCATATGCCCATTGAATATCCCACTAGCAAAACCATTGAAAATTCCAGAAAGAGGCATGGAGTGGGTTATGATGAACCAACTAAACTCACCAAAACTTCTCATATACCAATTATCAAAATGCTAGTCTCTCCTTCTCCATCTTATCTCACACCATCACCTACCAAATTAGAGGTATTTATACCTCCTAATTTTTTTTGAATAAATTCCATCCATTTGGGGCCTCTCTCTTATCACTAGGGTAAGGAAACAAGGTCCTTTTCTCTCATTCATCCTGAAATGATTGATGAAGACTCTCCCACTATCAACACTATCCAAAGTCAAGATGATGATGCTATTCTCACATAAATGAGTTCAAATGATTCCTATATCCAACACTCATTCCCATCCAAAACATAGGATATGTTAAATGAATCAACCATTGACATTAATTTACCCTCTCATAATAATCCCCATGTCCTTAAAATTGGCTAGTCTTAGGATTCCTCTGAGCAAGCTCATTATGCCACATTTCTTAATGACCATATCAAAGCCTTCACTTGGTCTTATAATGACATGATTGGTATTGACCCCTCTATCATCACCCAAAACATTGTCACCAATTGAGATGCTAAACTTGTTAAGTAGAAGCTTCACAAAATACACCCTCATATTGCTCTCCTTGTCAAAGAAGAGCTCTAATGCCTCCTTTCTATTAACTTTATTCAACCCATCGACTACCAATAATGGGTTTCCAATAATGTTCCTATCACAAAAATGACTAGAGGAATCCACATCTACACTAACTTTCATGACTTAAACCTTGCTTGTCTAAAAGATAACTTCCCTTTGCCAAGTATCGACCAACTTGTTGATCTAATAGTTGGCCATGAGATGCTATCACTAATAGATGGGTTCTCATGTTATAATCAAATCTTGGTTACTCCTGAATATCAACACAAGACAAATTTCATTACCCCATGGGGTACTTTCTATTATTGGGTCATGCTCTTTGGTCTAAAGAATGTCGGTGCCACCTACCAACAAACCATGACTTACATCTTCCATGATCTCTTACAAAAAATTATGGAAGATTATATAGATTACTTACTTAAAAAGTCTAAACATCACCAAGATCACTTGACGATTCCTAAAATCATATTCACTCATATCCTCTAATATAATGTTCAACTAAACCCAAAGAAATGCATCTTTGGTGTTCTTCTTGGTAAGCTAGTAGGATTTATCATTTCTCTTTGTGGTATTGAAGTCGACCCTACTAAGGTTCAAGCAATACTATATATGCCTCCACCTACTAATATCAAGCAATTCTATAGCCTACAAGGCAAGCTTCAATCAATATACCACTTAATCTCCTAGTTGTATGATCATTACCAACCCTTTCACCATCTCCTCAAAAAATATGTCTCTTTCCATTAGAATATAGATTGTTAGGAAGCCTTTGACACACTCAAATGGTATCTCCTTTCCCCACCAGTTCTTATTCCACCTAAGGAAAATCAACCTTTCTACCTTTACATCTCTGCAATAGACCATTCTCTAGGTGTTATGATTGCACATCAAGATGATCACCATCAAGAATCAGTGGTTTACTATATAATCCACACACTTATTGATTATAAAACTCGATATACCCATATCGAAAAGCTTTGTCTTGCATTGGTCTTTATAGTGTCCAAGCTCTGCCATTACCTCTTAAGTCACAAAATCTACATCATGACCCATATTGATGCCCTCAAATACATGCATTCCAAGCCATATCACAATCAATGTGTAGCTTGATGGCTCATGCTCCTTGATGAATTTGACTTAGAGTTTATTCAAAGAATGCCTAGCAAGGGGAAAACAATCACTAACTAGTTAGCTACCACCCCTTTACCTGACAACCAAATTTCAAACCTTGAATTTCATGATGAATCCATCACAATGCTCTCCACCTTTGACATCTCTTATCAAATGATGATGTTCTTTGATGGGTCTAAATGTCAACATGGTGGGGGTGCAGGGGTCATTCTTATTCCTCTTGATGGTGAGCCTATGCCTTTATCATTTAAACTAGATTTTGAATGTACTAAAAATATGGATGAATATGAGGCTTTGATCTTAGGGCTTCAAATGGATATATTTTTTGGTATCAAATCAATAACTAGTTTTGGTGACTCTCAACTACTGTTTAATCAGATTAATGGTTCCTACCTATGCAAAAATAAACTTTTTAGTGATATAAACATCATGTAGATATGTTATTAGGATAATTTGACTCTTACCTCTTGCAAAATATTCCTTGATCTACAAATAAGTTTACTGACATAATAGATTCACTCTCTTCACACATACCCTCTTCACCCTCTTCCTCAAAAATTTATGTCGTTATGAATCACTTAACATTGCCCTCCTATGTATCAACTAACATATTTTTTTATCAAAAATGTAACACACAACCCACATGACCTATGGTACAAGCAACTCATGGATTACCTTTCCTTTTCTATTACCCCTTTTGACCTCTCTAATAATGCAAGGTGTGCCTTCATGAAACATATCACTCATTACACTATACTAGGGGGACTTCTCTACAAGTAAGGTTCTAATGGTCTCCTCTTTAGATGCCTCACTATTACTGAGACCCCCTTCACCATTAAGGAAGTCCACAATGGGATTTGTGATGGAAATTTCAATGGTCATGCAGTTTCCAAGCATATCCTTCGACTCAACTATTATTGGCCAACACTCCATCAAGACTATAGTGATTACATTCAGCATTGCATCATATGTCAGAAACATGCTAACCTCCTTCATATTCTAAGACATGCATTACACATCTCCAAAAATTTCTAGCCCTTCTCCCAATGGGGCTTGGATCTAATTGGTGAGATTAACCCTCATTCATCTCTCCATCACCGTTCTTTTTTTATTGCCACTAAATACTTCACCAAGTGGATCAAGGCCATTCCTCTCATCTCCACTAAGGATGATTTTTTTTTACTTTATCAACCATCACATCATTTGTCATTTTGGTATTCCCCATAAAATTATAACAAATAATGGCAAATCTTTCAAAAATAAGACTATCCAGAATCTTTGTGACACCTTCAGAATCAAATTAAGTTTCTCATTGCCATACTATCCACAAGCAAATGGATAGGTAGAAGTTTCTGAAAAAAACCTTAACCAAAATCCTTATGAAGGTAGTCAATGATATTGGAAATGATTATCACATGCATATTGCCTTTGCTTTATGGGTTGACCACATTAGCATTTGAACCCCTACAGGTGCTATGCCTTTTTCCTTAGTCTATTGGATGGAAGCTATTTTGGCTCTTGAGGTCCAGATTCCTTCTCCTTGCATCTCTCTATAATAAATTTTTCCTAATGATGAATTTTTCCAAGAACGTTTATCTCAACTTGAGTTCCTTAATGAACACCATCCCATAGCCCTTAACCACCTCCAAATCTATCAAGATCATATCAAATGCACTTATAAAAAAAACTCAAGGAACAAGATTTCAATATCAAAGATCTCATCTTAAAGTAAAATCAATATGTGACAAACATGGAGAAAAGCAAACATGGTTAGTTTGCTCCTAATTAGATTGGACCCTACATCATAACTCATAAGTATATTAGGAACTTATCACTTGTCTTCTCTCATAGGAAAGCTAGAACTCAAGCCTTTAAATGCATTACACCTATGACCATTCTTTTTTTAATCAAGTGATGCTTCAACTTGTGTTTAACTTGAGCTCATCCCTTGAGCAACCCTATTACATTCACCTCCCTTCCTTTTAACCCTTACTTCTACACACTTAGTTAACCTATAATATGTTATGGTTTTTCCCTCAAAGTGGAAAGCCCTTAAGCCTCTGTAGTCTTGTCCATGACTAAAGTAAAAAAAAAATACAAAAACAAAAATGGGATATATAAACAAGTTATAATCTCTAAGGTCATAATTCCTTATGTAGACTACTCCCTTGAAGGATAGCTATGTAACTTATCTTCGATACTATAAATAGACTTCTCCCTTAAAGGACAACTATTAAAACTCAAAATCAAAAGCTTAGACCACTCCCTCGAAGGATGGTTAGGCCAAGATTTGTTATCATGAGAAAATAATGACTTAAAATCTTCTCATATTAATCAGCTTTATATGACCTCAACACAAACAAAATCCCATTGTAGGCTTCCTACATTGATCAGCTTAAACCAAAAAAAAATTTAAGTCATGGACTTGCCTATAGTATCTCTTGATTCACCCACAGAAGGGGCATACCATCCCCACTAAGAAGGTTATGCTACCTAAACACTCTCAGTCATTTTACCCTTTTCCCCTCGTACTCTTTCAAGGGAATTTGAACTCACTTGAAATAAGGTGAGTATGATTCTTCTCTAACAAACAAAATGGTCAAATAATGAAAAGTATGAAAGAGGTTCATATTCATGAGCCTATTTATGTTATGATTATGGTCTTTGCCAATACCCAAAAATCATGCCTCTTGATTTCCCATCCCAATCACTTGTCAATTTATCTATAGAGATCACATCTCATAACAAGATTCAATCATCATCTTGCCTTTTTGCTAATTCTTATTGATTATTTGAGTTATGTGTTTAACACATATCCATCTCAAGTATAACTTATCCAAACTATACTAAAAATAAAAAACCATTTCTCATGAGATATCTACCTAATGTGTAACCATAGTTTCTCTAAATAATAATAAATAGAAAAACAATCAAGCTTACTCCATTTATTTTAAGGATACACCATCACAAATATGGAAAAATACTAAAATAAAATAACATACCCAACCCATTCATTTTAATCATACACCATCAAAAATATAGAAAAATGCTAAGATGAAGCTAACAAATCAACTATGCATATACCGTCACACATATAGGAAATGCTAGTCTAACTCAACTAACATGCTCAACATTAACATAACATAAACATCATCAACATCATCACCATCACAATAATGCATCTCAAAATAACACATCACACACACACACACACACACACACACACAACAAAAAAAAAAACATGAATGTACATCAATAGATCATAACAATATCATCTCTCTCTCAAAATATACATCTCATCTTCAGCTCATAGTGTAGTGTGTCTACAACATATATAAAAATATGAAAATTTGGCACTCAAAATCTTTGAGGCTATACTCATGGTCATGAATAAGTAGTTTCATGACCACTCTCTACTTGTCTATATCTGCATGAGCTAAAAATTATGGCATGTGTCACTGATCTCTCCTACTCTCTAAATTTAGAATACCTATGAATCTATGGGAAATCTTTGATGGCCCTATCATAATACATAATCTCATCAAGGGTAGTTTTGTACCTTTCTAGAGATACAGTCTATGATATACCCATTACACCTATTGAAGGCCCATGTACTAGTCCCTATGGTGGAGGAGGAGGAGTAGCCTATCTTGCTACTCTCAAACTATCCCTCTCTAATGTTAGTGTAGTAACCTAACTCTATAATGCCTAGAACTAGCCCTATAATGCCCTGACCTATCCCTATAATGTCATAACCTACCCCTATAAGATCAATACCTATGCCTGTGCTACATCTCAAGCCTACACTACCACATCTTGGGCTTGTACTACTACATATCGTGCCTATACCACTGCATCTTAGAATTGTAAAAATACATCTCTCTCTCTCTCTCTTATCACTCCCTATAAATATAGTGGTGGCCTCCTAACCTAAATTGTAGGATCCAAACCTATCCACCAAGCTAGATAATCTACTATGCATCTAGGATCTACTGCACTTGGGCCTACTGGTAGCTCCTTAAAATCTATCATATTTGTCTCTTGGGGAAAGGGTAGAGGTGCCTCTATATCATCTCTCCTATATCAAGGAAAGGTAGGAGGTACATCTTGTAACAAAACAAACTATCTCTTGACCAATGCCATGGGTATCATCTCTAGCTCTCTAGATCAACTCCCTCTGACCCATAATGTGCTTTGTAAATTGAAAAGCTACTCTACCTATCCTTTGAATGTTAGGTATGTCAAGTAGGGCTATAAACAATATCTATTGGAATAAATCCCTCTATCATGCACCTATAATGATCAATATCTTGCACTATGCCATCTAATCATTTTTGGGTCATACCATCTCTCCACAGTGTGAAACCAACCTTAAAACCAAATGCAATCATGGTGGGTAACCCCAATGGTCATGTCACCATGATGTGCTCATATTACCAATAATGGAGTAAATTCCTGACACATAAACTGTACCATCATCATAGCCTTAACCCCCAAAAATCTCTATATAATTATGCCAAAAAAGCTAGTCCCCATGAAAATATAGTTTGTTGCTCAACCATATTTTCTAGAACACCTATCAATACAATAGGAAATCTATTAAGGTGTGGAGCTAAAAGCTTCAACTTTTTGTAGACACAAGGAAGGATGCTGAAGAACTAGAAGTACCAGCATCGGCAGCATGACCGACATCGGTCAGGTGCAGTGCAGAAGGAGACCGGCAACGGCATCTAGTCGGTCGACGTCGGCAGCACCAGGCAAGCAGGGACCGGCATCGGTCGCCTGTGTATTTCCAGAACTGCTGTTGATGAACAGTCAGTTAAGTGAAGTGAGTGTTTACATGTCAAATGACTAATTATAGTCACGAGCTGCATGTCTAATTATTGTAACTAGAGTTCTATTTTTGTAAGCATGGGATCCTATTTAAAGACCCATAAGGCATGTATTGTAATTATTAAGGAAAGTAAAAGCATTGAAGTAAGCAAGGTCAAGGAGATCTACAGGTGTAAGGTCAAGGAGATCAGCTGAAGCATTCAAGGAGGGATAATAACTCAGGCTATAGAGTTGTTGTGTTGAGCAAGAGAGAGAGAGGAGAAGGTCTTGAGGTGTGTCAAGCCTTTGAGGTGGAGGAAGAAGTGGCATCTTCCTTAATGTATTTTCTTCTAGTAATATTTAATACAAGAGTGTGTATTGTCTCTCAAATTCTTTGCTGTCTCAAATTTCTAGTTACTTTATCATTCTAGTATAATTCCGTGTTTAATTGCTCATAAGAAAGTAATCAATTGTGCTTCCATTGGATAAGGGGTCACCCAACAGTTGGTATCAGAGCATATTGATTGTTGTAGGTCTCCTGACAAGTGGTATCAGAGCTACGATTTGCAGGAAGCAAGGTATTTTTTGATTATAGGTCATTCACAGGGTTTTTTGATTGAGTGGGAGTTCAGCAATGGTAGAAGAAAGTAAGCTACAAATGGAGAAGTTTAACTGCAAGAATTATCAACACTGGAGGATACAGATTGAGGACTATCTGTATCAGAAGGATTTGTACTTACCGTTGGGTGGGGTTGCATGCAAGCCCACAGATATGAAGGATAAAGAATGGAGTGTTCTTGATCGAAAGGCTCTCGATTCCATAAGGTTGAGCCTTGTATCATTTCTGATTTCTAGCTTATCACAGTGCAAGACAACGAAAGAGTTGATAAAGTCCTTGGTGAATTTATATGAAAAGCCCTCAGCTTCTAATAAGGTATATCTTATGAAGCAGCTATTTACTTTAAAAATATAGGAAGGTGGATTGGTACATACTCATCTTAGTGATTTCCATGGTTTGGTAAACCAATTAGCTTTAGTTAATATTGTTTTTGATGATGAGGTAAAGGCTCTCTTGATTTTATGTTCTTTGCCTGAAAGTTAGGACGGTTTGGTTATGGCAGTAAGTAATTCTGCATCTGCTTCTAAAATCTTAAAAGTTGATGATGTTGTGAGTGTGATCTTGAATGAAGAAATACGTAGGAGAAGCACAGGTGAATCATCAGGGAATGCTCTAAGTGCAGAAAGCAGGGGAAGGCAAAGGGAGAAGATTGAGCAAGGGAAATCAAGGTCAAGAAGGAGATCCGAGTCCAAAGGTATTACCTGATGGTTTTATGGAAAGAAAGGACATACAAAGGAGTGTTGGTTGAGAGATAAAGAGAATCAACATGTAGGTATTAAAGAAGCAAAGGATGCAAATATTATGATACAGGATGCTCTCATACTTTCTTTGGATAGTCAGGTAGGATCATGGATTTTAGATTCTAGTTCATCTTTTCATGCATCCCCAAATAGAGATTTGTTTCATGAGTATGAATAGGGAGACTTTGGAGTGCTCTATTTAGGAGATGGTACACCTTGTCAAATAGTTGGCAAAGGGAAAGTGCAACTGAGATTGCAGATTGACAACACATGGGTGTTGAAGGAGGTCATGCATGTTCCAATTCTGAAGTAGAGTCTAATTTCTGTAGGAAGGTTGGGGGATGAGGGATGCACAATAACCCTCATAGTGGATTCTTGGAAGGCTACCAAGGGAGCACTTGTTTTAGTGAGAGGTAAGAAAGTAGATACTCTTTATCTATCTACTTGTATTACTGATTCTACTTCTGGTGTAGATTCAAAGATGTGGTCTAATAGGCTTGGTCACATGAATAGGAAGGGAATGGAAGTTCTTGATTCAAAAGGTATGTGTTCAGATTCAGAAAGCATGGATAGAGTTCATTATAGGAAAAGGAAATTTGATGCTTTTGATAGGAACAAAGAAGCCTTGGTGTTTTTGGAGGAGATGAAGGACAGAGATCAGTCACAAGGGCTAAATAAATTTGAGCAGGGCAGCATGGATAGAGGTTTGATCCAAGAAGAGCTTGTGGATGAAAATTTCATCACTTACAAGAACACATAGACACCGATGTCAGTCACATGGGACTGACATTGATCAGCCAGATACTAACATCAGTCATGTGCAGACCAGCAGGGTCGGTAGGTTGGGTAGGAAAAGTCTGACATTGGTCATAAGGTTATAAGGACTGACGTTGGTAGTGGGGGATGCCAGCATCAGCTAAGGAAATGATGTCGATAGTCATGGTCAGTGTAAGGAACCAACATCAGTCGGGAGCAGACTGGGAGATGGCCGATATCGGTCACTAGAACGGATGTTGGGTGGATCAATAAGTCTCAAACACCTATGTGGAGGTCAAAAAAGGTATGTGAACCTCATATTCATTGTTCACCTTCTTTATATTGCTTACTGATAGTCTTGAATTAGGAAGATGGAAGAAGCAATGCAGGTAGAATCTAGAAATAGTGGGAACTTGGCATGGATGAGGAGTGTGAGTCCTTGGTGTAAAACCAAATAGGGATTTGTTGGTAGAGTTGTCAGCTAGAAGAAAGCACCGGACAGAGGGATGGATTCCCATTTTAGAGAAGAGAGTGGATGGACACATGAGATAGAAGGCTATGGTATATGGTCTTGAGTAGGCTATAAAACAATGGAGGTTTGACCATTGTATTTTAACTTTACCAGGTTGGATAATATTAGCTACATTATCCTGTTACTGTATTGTGTTACTTGTTGTAGGGTTTCATATACAGGGAGTTTTTTGAGCTAAGGGTAGAGTTAGTTCAGAAGTATGTCATGGAGAATTTGGGAGTAGAAAAATTCTTGTGGCATAAGTGACAGGTATAGCATCATAGGTTTGCATGATGGTTGGTCTTCAAGAGTGACGTTGAAGAGGGATACAGAGCCTAAGGAACAAAATAGATGGTGTATAGGTACATATACAAGTTACAACTATTTATCTCCAAGTGGGAGATTGTTAAGGTGTGGAGCTAAAAGCTTCAACTATTTGCAAACACAAGGAAGGATGCTGAAGAACCAGAGGCACCAGCATCGGCAGCATGACCGATGTCAGTTAGGTGCAGTGCAGAAGGAGACCAGTGACAACATCTAGTCAACTGATGTCGATAACACCAGGTAAGCAGGGACCGGCATCGGTCGCCTGTGTATTTCCAGAACTGCTGTTGACGAATAGTTAGTTAAGTGAAGCGAGTGTTTGCATGTCAAATGACTAATTATAGTCACGAGATGCATGTCTAATTATTGTAACTAGAGTTCTATTTTTGTAAGCATGGGATCCTATTTAAAGACCCATAAGGCATGTATTGTAATTATTAAGAAGGAAAGTAAAAGCATTGAAGCAAGCAAGGTCAAGGAGATCTACAGGTGTAAGGTCAAGGAGATCAGCTGAAGCATTCAAGGAGGGATAATAACTTAGGCTATAGAGTTGTGTTGAGCAAGAGAGAGAGAGGAGAAGGTCTTGAGGTGTGGCAAGCCTTTGAGGTGGAGGAAGAAGTGGCATCTTCCTTATTGTATTTTCTTCTAGTAATATTTAATACAAGAGTGTGTATTATCTCTCAAATTCTTTGTTATCTCGAATTTCTAATTACTTTATCATTCTGGTATAATTCTGTGTTTAATTGCTCATAAGAAAGTAATCAATTGTGCTTCCATTGGATAAGGGGTCACCCAAAAGTTGGTATCAGAGCATATTAATTGTTGTAGGTCTCCTGACAAAATCTCCCACCATCTATGTCTGATAGTGCATATATTTTAATCCCTATCATCATCAAGATGCTCAACTGATGTTGCTCCTCATCAGTAGTGTACAACAACTCATATGTAAAGCTTATTAAGTGATAGGTCACCTCTCTAACATGCTCTCTAAATAATGTAACCATGTGAATATCATGCTTCTTTATCAAACATGAGAAGAGATACTCACCCTAGAGTGGTAACCATAAAATCTTGTACACATCCTCCTATGTCACTATCAATTCTCTATTCAATAAATAAAAGGTGTTGGTGGTGTGATCCCACCTCTCTATCAATGATATCATCAAACTAACATCTTGTACAACTCTAAAATATCATCACACTCCTCCTAACCCTATAGCTACCATGTGCTCTCACTCATCTAGGGTGACATCCCTCCTCATCCACATTAACAATATATGTAGTCGATCTCATCACATCAACTCTTGCCTAGCCTACATCCACAAACACAAACCTCAAGTCACATACTTTCTAATATTACCCACCACCCTTTTTTCCCTTCTCTATGGGAGAACTACATTGGCCTGAGGCCCTCAATTGGGCTATGTAGGTATCACTTAATAGACATGGGGTATTCTAAGGTTATCTTGGCCATATACTCACCTAAATATCTAACCTATTCTCCTACCTAAACCCTAGGCCTCTTTACCTATATCTCCACCCTAGGCCTCACTACCTATCTCTCAACCTTAGGTCTCACTACCTATATCTCCACCCTAGGCCTGACTGCCTATCTCTCCACCCTAGGCCCAACTACCTATCACAACTCTAGGCCCTGTGGCTTATATCTCAAACCCTCAACCCTACAATCTATCTTTTAAGACCTAGGTCCCATGACCTATTTCAACCTACCTTTTCCTAACCATTTCCCTTTAAAATTCTTAACCATACCTTAGATATTTTTCATTAAACATTGGGAGAACTACATTGGCCTAAAGCCCTCAACTGGGCTATGTAGGTATCACTCAATTGACACAGGGTCTTCAGAGGCTAGCTCAACCATTAAGCTAGTTGATTAACTCAATTGGGGATCCAAAATTGGCCTTTTATCCTATTTTTGGGTTTTTAAATGTCATCAGTGTTAGTATTATATGTTGATATTAGTTGACATCGATGGACCCCACTAACATTAGCACCATGTTGGTCGATGTTAGTGAACCCCACTGACATTGGTGACTGGTTCAACCCTAGTATCAAAAAATCCATCTCCCACTTTTA
This sequence comes from Torreya grandis, assembly GCA_037957365.1. Taxonomy (NCBI): domain Eukaryota; kingdom Viridiplantae; phylum Streptophyta; class Pinopsida; order Cupressales; family Taxaceae; genus Torreya; species Torreya grandis. The sequence goes on along the minus strand of JARHVA010000026.1, from coordinate 7,990,701 downwards.
AGTTTTTCCCTAAAAAAACCCCTAAAACCCTCCCAAATTCACTTAAACCTACCCCACCCCATTTCTTACCCCACTAAAAGTATTTGTTTTCCCAAATTTTAAATTTAGCCTAAAATAATAAATTAATAAACTTAAATTCAAATTCAGCTTATGGAAGATCTTAACTCATCTCTTCATCTCCTTTAAGATGGAATATCTAGCCCTTATGGTGGTGCACCTCCAGTTGGGTCCCCTTCTAGCTCTACCATCTCACTAGCACTTAGATCTCTTTTTCTCTCCAATCAAATGTTGTAAATGAGTTTTGGTGGGCCACCAAAAACTCATTTATCGGGTTTAGTCATGCACCAATATCAACATCCTTAACCTAAGCCATCAGTGTTGATAATACTTACTACCAATATCAGTGACATAACTGACATTAGTACCTTTAAATTAGATTTTTCAACCCAAACCATAACCTTTTGGACTACACCCTCCATCTAGGGCAAATTGAAGATCACATATATCTCCTTGACCATGACAACCAACTTACAGATCATATATATCTCCCTAACCATGATAACCAACCTTAGAGATCACTTAAATCTCCACCCATAATGACTTTGACTAGAGATCATGAATATCTCCTTGACCATTGACCCTTTTAAACCAACTTTACATTTCTTGTCTTGATCACCTATGCTACCTCGCTATAGTTGGCTATTTAACACACACATGTATATCAGCTATTTTGGATCATGACCAAGATAATCCTATAACTTGTATCCTTTTGTGTTTATTAGGGGCACTTCCTACCTCAGATACCTAAACACATGGACCATTAGAGCTAAAACTTTGATCATTTTCACCTTATCAACTATCACTTACAAGCTATGATTTGGTTATTTCTATTCAAGTACTCCTCAATTTTACCTATTTTTTATTTTATCAACTATAACTCATAGTACTATACATGCAAATAGTGATACCACAGTCTCACTCAAAATCCACCCACCTAATTCACTCCTTATCAAACCAATACCTGATTCTAGTTTCTCCTCAATTTATTCCTATTTTGAGGGGTCATACCTCATTCAATACTTGGAACATCCAACTCCTATTTTTGTCTTCCAACTTGTTATTACAAATTAAAAGACAAAAAGGAGCAAATGTAGACACCAAAATTACATCACACACATGAATAACTCATTGTGTTGAAACCCCCCTTGATCCCCTTTTAATAATTAGCCTTCCTAACCCATGCTTTTACACCTCACACATTTAATTAATTTAAAATATAAAAGACTACTTATTCCACCTTACTAGGCCACCTCATCCTAAGACTAATTCTTACCCTCTGAGTCACCTCAAGACTTAGTCCTCTAATCCTAACTACCCATGACTTATTCTCACCCCAAAAATAAATTTTTAACTAATTACATCCTTCTTAACCTCACATTTATATCATTTCCTAATAGATACCACACTTGGCATCAGAAAGAACAAAAATAGGTTAAACATAGCCCTTTTACCTATTATCATGCCAACAATATCAGTTAACCCATGGTTGATGTCAGTGGGATCACTGACATTAGTTATTTAAGCCAAATCCAAACTAATGTTTAGGTTAGTAGAAATTGAAAAAATTCAATTATTCACATACAAGCTTTAGCATTCAACTTTCTACATCCATGCTTACCATTACTCTACACAAGTTAGTCTAGATTAGGAATTGATATACTACACAGAACTTGGATTCTTCTAAATCGACAACACACATTTGGATTTCTGTTCACCTATTACTCCAATATGCCTCATCAAAGCCATTTATCTAGCAACCATGATTAATCCATTTCATCAACTAAGTATATCTTTGTGTTTTGGTAAATCTTTTAAATAATCATTTTATAATTACTTTACATTATACTATTTATCATTTTATGAGTGTCCCATCTATCCCTATGGAGGAGTTATAAAAACTCATTTGCCTATTTTGTCTACTCTAAACATACCAACCTTCTATCTAGACCCACCTAAGTCTTACATACTCCCTTATGACTCTTCCCAACCTCATAAACTTGACCAACATCCACCTCCCAACTTAGAAAATACTCTTACAACTGCCTAAGAACCTATTGCCCCTACCAACATCAGTCACATAACTAACATCAATCATATGACTTCCATCATCCATATCCCCTTGCCAACATTGGTAACCTAAATGATTTCAATGACTATGTATTTCCACTAACCTCCCTAAGCCTACCCAAACAAATTCAAAAAACATTAACAACTCACATTACCTACACTATGTCACTCCCTATTGCACTTAGACTAAAAGAATGATACATATATCTCTCTCTTACTCTCTCTTTCAATTTTTTATTCATTACCAATTTTGTTTCAAAAAGTGGACTATCATCCCTAAGGAAGTTTGACACTTCTAGGAACAAGTGCGTAGCTTTGCATCCCACTCATATATCTGCTAACAAATATTTTTATGTGGTAGTACTTTCTTATTCATAGGTTGTCCTCCCTAACCAAAGATGAGTGCTCAACATCATTTTAATATGATGCACAATCAATCTAGGTTCTCTCTAATCTTTAATCCCTACCCTTCATCTCTGTTTCTCCTTAAACATCAAATATATCCAAAATTTAGTGAAACATATAGACTTATTTATACTATCCCATCAGAAGCTTATAGAGGAGGCATGTTAGTCTCACAAAAGGTTCCAATTTCACCCACCCTCCCTCCATATATCATATGCATGGGATTATGAGCTTACTTGACACAATGTGATCAAGACACCTATTTATAGACCAAAACACGCTAATACAAAGTCTTTGAAAGGCTTATTTTCACTAAGCCAATCCAACTTTGGGTTTCATTTTTGTCCTTACCAATGAAAATGCATCATGTTTCTTTTCTTATCTTTTATTTGTTCATGTAGGCATACTTTTCATGATTCTTATCACTTCCTAAACACTTAGTTTGTTATCTACTTACTTTATGTATTCTCATTGCATCCTCAACCATATTCAAATTTTATCTCCATAATCATAAACAAAAAAAATTCTAATAAACAAATGCAACATTATGAGCTATATCCATGAACCACATCATATACCTATTCATGATCAAAACACCATGAGAGCACATCATATCACATCATGCCATAAAATCATCTAATCTATCTACCATTGAAACATCATGCAAACATATATCATATCATAAAGAACTATAATTACACCATTCATCATCATGAACATCAACAAAATCAATCATCAAAACATCATGAACCATAACATATATCATCTACCTATCTATCTATTAACAATCACATCGCAAAAATTCATTGTATAACATCAATGTAACCATAAACAAAGTCATTACAATCACATTATCATATGACATATATCAATCCATATCACATCTTATCACGTCCATGAAAAAAATCAGATTATCATAACCATCTTTCAAAAATCAAATGTCTAAGCTACTGAGTCAACTCATAAAGCATATGCAGGAAACCATAGACCATCAAACATAAACATAAACATGAATAACCACATTAGCATATAAACCATGAATCATAAATATACATCATATACAATATCATAAACCATACATCATCACCATATACATCATGTCATCATAAATACATGTAAAAATGTGTAAACACACACACACTCTCTCTCAAAATATGTACATCTTGTTACATCGACACACAGGCTGATATCAAAAATAGTGTACACATATCTATACCAACATATCAAAACATATGCAAACCATGTCCCTAGAGCACTTGCACCATGATCACTTTTCCTTGCACTCCTATTTGGTGGTGCCCCCTAATATCCCTACCTGACCCACTGTGGAGGCCTATTATCTTGAGGTAGTTATAAATGGCCTACCAACCCAAATATCCTTATAATCCTCATATATCATCACCTATGGTAGCTTATCTAGCACCATCACCTCATAATACCTAAGTTACTCAATGGTGGCTAAGTATTAGAGCCTTATAATTGTGTTTGGTGGTCCTCTTACCACTAGTGTTGGTCCCCCTCTTGCTACTACCCTCTATCTAAGAGCATTTCTCTTGCATGACTACCCCAAGGGGTGCTTGTGCTTGATCTTGTTCACCAGTTAGAGTCACCACCCATGCCTACAAAGTGGCTACTTATACTTGTAGCACTATAATTTAGGCCTCCATTATTGTTAGTGTTGTTGTTACCTATACATCCTATGCCTGTGCTTGTGTCAGGTACACATCCATAGATTGTTAACCCCCATCCCCCATCCAAAATTAGTAGTTTCATATCTATCCTAATACCAAGATGCATATCCATCCACCACTCTAGCATCATCAATAAGAGTTCTCATAGGAAATGCCTCATAGTCTAGGACAACCTCTTCTAACTATGGCTCTGGGAGTAAAAACTCAACATCCTCCCTCCTATATCAAGGAAAATATAGAGGGATCCCCTATAGTAATCTAAACTGTCTCCATACCCTATTAATTAGGATGAGCTCAGTCTCACCCTCTTGTCTCTTGTAAATCCATCGTTAGCTCTGTAGTGATGTATGATACCTATAGCCCACCCGAATTGGCTAACCTAAGTACAGTGTCCACACCACACCACATCACCAACCACCAAGCCATCTTGGGAATCTATAAACCACTCTATATCTCATGCACCTCTACTATCCCTTGTCAATGCCAAATCACCTCTCCATTACATAAAACATACCCTATAGTTTTTAGGCATGGAACCATCCTATGGAAGCCCCAGTGGTCTAAGCACTTTGATATGCTTGTACACCTAAAAATAGAGCATGAACTTGACACTAACATTTTACTTCCTATGTGCACAAAAAGCCCAAAGATCTCTATAAATTTGCACCAATAAAATGTAAGCCCACCCAAATATAGTCCTCCCGAACAACATCTTTCCTAACACCCCTAACAATAGATAGGGGAAATAACCACTACTCAAATTGGGAAGGGCAAAGAAAGATATCCCCATCATCATCAATATGCACCTATTTACTAGTACACTCTAGTATAATAGCCCATACCACACACCACCCATATGGAATCTTGCCTGCTCCCTATCCTCACCATAAATCCACTCCATGTAGTAATCTCATTACTCACTCTTTATGTGGTAGATTAGATCCCCATGAATTTATAGTCATGTAATTTGATGCACATTCTCTAATAGGATGTTAATCTCTTTAGTAGGCAACACAAAAGTGTTCATGTTTGGATCCCATCTCTCGATGAGATCCATGATCATGATTGCATCCCAAGGTAAATGCTGATAATGCCTCATGGCCCCTAGGCTAACATCCTCCATATAATGTCACTCATCATCTGTCATACCATTGAAAACCTTTGTAAATATCTATAAAACTTAATCTCACATCTAGATCTACTCACATGCCTAAAAAATAATCATATTAGCATATGCACTTAGTTTTCCACCTTGAGCTAAGTACCAACCTATATCTACTTTTTTCAACCTACTTCAACCTACCCACTTACATTTATGATCTAACAACACCCTAAACATTCTACATCTTAACCACATCCCTTTTCAACCCATATAATTCTATCATAAAAACCTTGCTCCCCCTCTACCCAAAATGAACCTTATAACAACAAATTCATTTTAACACCTCATCAATATCAAACTATCAACCATTATTACCACTTTAACATCTTAAACTTGCCCTAACATTTACAACTCTACACTCTTAAACTATTTTATACACCACTTCACTCATACCCTTAAACATCTCATACACCTTTTAAAAAACTTCAACCCTTGGACCATCGATGGTTCATTGAATGATCGATGGTCCCCCAAGTTTGATTATTGATGGTCAGGGTTAACTATTGATGGTCACTATGTGTGACCATTGACAGTGGAACCCTAAACCCTAGACCTCCCAAATTTTTCAAAAAACACTTTAAAATAACACAAAAAACACCTAAACCTAATCTACCACCCCTTACCTACCTAAATTACCCTTTTAACCTCAATTCCACCCATTCATTTACCCAATTTAAAAAAAATTGACATTAGGGTATCATGGCCCAGAATAAATTCCTAAAACCCTACCAATCCCAATCACAATCCAATCAAATCAATCAAGATATAAAATTTAGAACACCTCATACCTCATTATGTGAGTATTGTCATGGCTAAAGCCTTGGCCTCCCTACCTAACCATGTCCTCATCCACCCTCCATCTGGTCCACTCATGGTCAATCTCCATAATTAAACGTAACACCTCAACAATCATGTGCTCTAGCAAATCCTATCCTCTCCATAGTCAAATGCAAGATTCTAAATTCACAAAATCCTTAGAGAGCAAAATACCAAAGCATAATGGTAAAAATGATTTCACATTTTACTTTTTATCCCTAAATTTTTTAGGTTTTCCCTGACCATCGACAATTAGGATGATCACCAATGGTTGACCCTAGGACCTTTGACCATCGATGGTCATGGTACCCAACCTTTTAAAATTTTAAAATCCCCATACCTAAGCACTTAACCTTAGAGATCACCTCAATTTAGTTTAACCAGAACTTGGACTTTTGAGATTACCTTTCTTTGACCCACATGTTGACAATGTCCACCTTAACATTGGCCATTTTTAACTTGGATTATTCATTCATTTTATGATGACCTTGTATGGTTTATTTAACCACATCAACCATTTTTTCCATGTTGACCATTTAAATTTTCACTACCTAATTTATGACTTGACCAATCATGTTGTTGTTGTTGTTGTTTCATAGGAATACTTCCTACCTTGGATACTTATGCAAAACTCTGACCCTATCTAGATGAATTATAGAGTCACTTGATTAGCCATGCCTAATGCTATGGAATGGTTACTCTATCACTTGTAATTATATAATTGACCCTTATTTTTACCAACATTATCACCTTTAGTATTTTCATGATCTTGACCAACTGCACTTAGTCACATTTTGTGTGTAAGTTTGCATCTCAAATGCCCAACCTTGCATCACCACCTCATGACTCACCATAAACCTTTTATCAAACCCTAACCTAATTTTGGTTTCTCTACATTAACTCTTAGTTTGAGGGGGAATACCTCCTCCTACTATTGGGGAAACTAAACCCTTGACCCAGACTCCATTTTTGTTTTATAGCTCATTCACACAAGCCACACAACAAAAAGGATAAAATGTAGACACTAAAAATTTTCACACTATGATTTTGAATGTTGAAAATCCCCCTAGACCTACATAAGACCCTCTTGGGACCAATCTGCACTAATTTGGCCTAACCAAGTTCACCTATAGTTAATTTCACAAACTAACTCAACCTAGCCTTCAAGGCCTTTTCCTTTGGGGACTTGACCATCATTAGTCAAGGTAACCATTGATGGTCACCCTTGGGAAACCCTAACCATCGATGGTCAGGTTACACCTTCTCAACCTAAAACATGTAATCGTTTACTAACCTTTTCTAAATATAACTCATCTAAATATTGTTGCAAGCCTTTTCATGGATAAATTATATTTAGATGACCTACTTACACCTTAAATTCTACCTCTTAATTATTCCTATAAGAAGAGAGGAGCCTATAAGAAAAATCCATCTATAATAATTATCAGGAGCTCAGGTATTTAGGAGTTTCTTTTGTAGTTCAATCAATATCAATTAGCATCAATCAACATCATCAACATGATCAACTCAGCCATCACATTGAGAGATAACTTGCCATCACCTCTCAACTAAGTTCTCAAGTATCGTTACTCTGCTAGATTTTACCCAAATTCCACCAACAAGTTAATTGCTTCAACCACTCACTCAATCAAATTTTGGTAAGACAAGTACTTATTTGTCAATATTCAATTACTTTCTTTCCATTTCATAATTAGCCTAGTCCTTACCCATCTCCTAGAATCCATCTTTTGAATACCATTATTTATCAATTAACAATCTAGATCTTCACATAATAACCATCAATGGTTGAATCAACCATCAACGGTCACTATGGTAGTGAAAAATAGTAAGCTATTTTCACCCATCAACCCTCAATCAAACCTAGTTTTCTATGTTCTTTCTTATCCATAGACCCCTTTCAAATTTTCTAAAGCATATCCCAACCCCTTAGCACTAGTATTAATTATTTTATCACTAATTAAATCATTTCTAGTCTATTTTCAAATTAAGCATTCTTGTGTTCAATTTCATTACCTTTTTATTATTGATGTAAGTACTTTATTTCTAGTTTTGTGAACTTAATTTTTTAAAGCATGTAGATTAATAACCCTTAAAGAAACTCTCACTTCTAATATATATATATATATATATATATATATATATATATATATATATATATAAATAATTATAGCTAGGCAATCCACCAAACTATCTATCTAATGAACAAGTTTGCTTTAGTGCTTTCTTATCTACAGGTCTTCCTCCCAGGCCAAATAGGAGCTTTTCACAATCTTCTAATTTAATTTATGCACAAACAAATATGTTTTTCAACCATACCCATATTGAGTTTCTTTTTTCTCTTTCTTAGAACTTAAAGAAAAAATTTACATGAACCACTATAGCTAGTTGATTTATCTTCTCTAAGCTCAAATTGATAAATTTAAATTTCACTTGCATATATTTTGGTGAACCTGATATGAACTAACCCTTATAAGTTTTTATGCTTCATCATCAGACTACTGGATCAACTATGTCAACTTAGTTCAATAATTTTTACATAGGTATCAAGAATCAATGGATCTAATCAACACATTTTAGTTATGTGTGTAGGTAATTCTTTCTTATAGACAACTGGATCAATCCAATTGACTCAATTCATTATTATTTGTAGGTCATCTTCTACTTTATCCATTTGATTGATACAATAAAGGCATGAGCTTATAGGTTTTTCATATAAGGTGAACTTTTTGATCTTGTTCAACTCTCTATGATTATATCTTTTCCTTGTACACTAGATCGATCCTATTGATTTAGTTCTTCATCCTATTTTTCAAAATTTTATAAATTTTATCTAGAATACTAGATCGATCCTATCAACATAGCTCTTTTAGTTCTTTTTAATTATTTAATCTATGCAAACTCAGTCGATTGGTTCAAATTTGTTTTAACATCTTATTTTTTAGGTTCAATATGTCATTTGGACAACACAACTCAAAAACAAAAAATTGATAGATTTAGTACCTTGCTAAAATTAATCAAAAATCAAATTGATAAAAACAACTTCAAGTTCATTCTAATCAGCTTAGTCATTTCATTTTTAGTTAAATTATAGTTCTCTTTTTCTAGTTTTTTAATCATGTATAAACCGTCACCTTATAGTAAACTAAGTTGAATGGATTGATTTAGTTATGCAATTGATTTTACCATAGGAAACTAAGTCAAATTGCTCAGCTGCATTTCTCGAGACTATCTTACAATAGATAGAGTTGACCTGATTGACTATGTTCTATACTATTTGCATACTAGGTCATTCTAATCGACCTAGTACTATGTGTTCTTCAAGCAAAGGAAATTAAATCACATGGTATTAATTAATTCACATTTCATTTAGATTAATTAACATATTATAAATAAGAAGGATAATTTACCAGATTAGTCAGTTTATTTCTTCACACACTACCAAATCACAAAATATCAAATAAAGATTAAAATAATTCTACCTAGGCCTATGTACTTGGATTTCATCACCAAGGGGGAAGTTGACTCAATTTTTTGGTTGAGTATAAATATGTGGTTGATTTTATATATTGGCAAAGCACCTGACACCCTCATCACTACAATATTGTGAAGTGATGGGTTAGGCCTCAATACCAAGTCAATATCATCACCAATATAGAAACCTGAAACTAGCTTTAGCATACCTCTTTTTAGTCCCTTTACAAACCCAAACACCCTATATCATTTTAAATAATAATTTAAAACATATATGCATATTCACTCATTAGATTAGCATTTACATTTTAGTATTATTTCTTGCTATTTTCTAATTATATTTTGTATTACATAAGTTATATTAGCTAGCATTGGTATACGGTTTATACTATGTGCTGCAACTGGATTGACTTAATCGACCTAGTTACTTATGTGTTTTTCTAATTTTCCTATAAAATTACTATTTATTCATTTAGATTTATACCATTACAAATATTTCCTACCTACAAAACATAGTTTACTCAGTCTCTTACATGTTATTCTATTTGTTTTCCTACAGAATACATTCAACCCATTCAAATCAATTTCCCACAATGCTCTTTAGCTTACCTTCTTCTAGAACAAAATCAACTTGTTTAAATCTATATACTACCAGCTATTATGCTTACCTTTTTGCAAAACATAGTCAATTTGTTTGACAATATTTCCTATGAGCTTATATGCTTACCTTCTTCTAGAACACTGTCGACTTGTTCAATTTTGTTTCCTTCCAACTATTCTTATTACATTTTATTAGAATATAGTCAACTTGTTTAACTCTATTTCCTACCATCTATTCTTATTACCTTATTCCAAAATGTAGTTGATCCATTTGAATCTATACCTTTTTGCTAATTGTGTACCCTCTAGCCAATTCAATCCTATTTTTGAATTCTTATCTAGTCAATATCATCCAATACTTGGATGATTTTGTAAAAATATCATTATTTTTTCCCTTCTTATATTAATTTTTAAACATCATGAAAACCCCTATTAAAATATTATCTGATATCCTTAATCTATTTAGATGATACATAGGTTATTCTTTCCTTCCTACCTTCATTACCCAAGAGGATACATCCTCTTGGTGTACCTTATCTCACCCTTCATGTATGGATTTTAATATGGTTAAAATTACCCAAAATTATGACATCTATAGATGAGATCCATTTCACACTTCTCAAGACACTACCCTATCCAAACTACCTTACTACACTATAGGAAAAATTAACATAAGCCTAAAAAACAACCCTATAAGAAATCCCTTAATAGGGAACATTCCTCCTCCCACTAACACAAATATTCATCCCAATACCAATACTAACCTTCCTCCTTCAAATCCTAATATTCCAAATGCACAAATAAATACTAATAAAATCCTTGCATAAATATTCCAACAAATGAATGTTATGCAAATAATAAATACATCTCAAATGATGCACATGCAATAACAACTATTACACATGAATAATCAACCTTATATTATTTTACCTCAAACTAATCAAAAAGGTATCCCTCCTCCTCTTAGATATTCCAATGGAGATATCATTATGCAACCCCTTATGCATAACAAGATGCTTCCAAATATCCACAATTAACCTTTATCTCCTTTCATTTTTTCTATTGATATTGTAAATATATCTAAAAATATTAAATATGATGGGACTAAAGACCCTACATCTTTATTTAAATCATTTGAAAATCTCTACAAAGAATGGATTCAAACAAACACCTTTGTTACCACCAAAAGTCTAGTCAAAACTTTTACAAGAGATGTACTAGAATGGTATAATCACTTACCTCAATAATATATCTAAAAATTAGAAGATTTAGTTAATGCCTTGGACAAATAATTTCAACATAATGACCTTCCTAAAAATTATCTTACTCATTTTATCAATGCTAAACAATCACCCTCCAAATCAGCCCATGACTTCATTAAATGATGGAAATTTTTGGCTCATAAAGCAGACCTTAACAATAATGATGATAATATATTCAAACTCTTTATAATAACATTAACACTCTCACTTCAATATGAGTTTTGAAATTTTTTTCCACAAAACCTAAATGATGTAATTGATCTAGCTAAAAGACAAGTCTTTCTTATGAACCAACTTGAGCCAAATCATAAATCCATCAAGGGATCTTTCTAAAATTCCACTAATGTGATTTTTAGTAATCATTCTCAAAAAAAAAAAGATTAGTCAAAGTAGATATCCCAATTTATTTCCATACACTGTTAACATTCTAAAAAATGAAGCCACTATTATCTCCCTCTAAACTTTTCACCTATAATAATGCTCCACCTTTATGGTATGACCCTAAAAAATTATATTGGTTCCATGTTGATGTGGGTTATTCTCATGAAACATGTCATGGGATTCTTAAATTTGATACTTATTTTATACTAAGATATACATTTGACCATGATACTATGATCAAATTATGTCATCATGAATATCTCAAAATAAGTAGTTCACCAAAACTTCATCATCCAAACCTCAATAATCTTTCTCTAATTCTAACCCATAACATTCAAATGAGGATATTTTTGAAATCGATGTTGATTATGACCAATATTATACTAATTCACAATATGTAAACATAACCAGGGTAAATTATAAATGCAAATATGCTCACAAAGATCCAGTTGCTAAACCTAAAAAAACATCAACTGATGATGAACTCCTTAAAGATACCACCAATATCATACCTTATAAACCAAATAAAGAAACACTCCTTCAACTAGAGCCTCAATCTACTTCTCCTATTCTTACAAAAACATTATACCTCCTAAACCTCATGTTGGTTCTTCATCTTATAAATCATATTGGAATTTACTTGAAGAACTCAATTCAATGCCTTTTAAAATACCACTCATGGAGTTAGTTCATACTTCTCCATATCATCATGAATTCCTAATGAAACAAATACAAGATATTGAATAAAAACCATCCCTTGATGTGGAAAATCCTCTTAAAGACCCTTTACCTATAGAAGTACATACTATTGAAACTATTTGTACATCTTCTAAAGCATCCATATAATTTATTGAAGAAGACATGATTAATAATAAAATTATTTTTCATGCCAATGATCCACCCTTATTTATGAAAATTATAATTAATAATACACTTATTTTAAAAGTATAGTAGATGAAGGCTCAGGGATTAATATTACCTCTATTTGGTTAATACAATAGATTGGATATACCAAAGATAATCTTAAACCTACTCATCTCACATGTAGAGGATTTGATAAAACAAATAAAAAACCACCTGGTTGTATTTGGCTCCCACTCATTATTGGGCCTAAGACCATATTCACTAAGCTTATGGTTCTTGATTTACCATTCTCTTACAACATTTTCCTAGGTCACCCATAAATGCATCATATGTGGGCTATTACCTCCTCAGGTAGTCAATGTATTAAATTCATCCATAATAGAAAATACTACAAACATGAGACTGATCCCAATCTATGGAGTATACAACTACCAAACCCCAAATCTCAATATCAAATTTAAACCACTTCATGTATTAACAATGCACCTCTACCTAAATTTGTTAACATGAATCTAGATTTATAGGTCACTCTTGACAATTTTAATGATAATGAACCTAATGAATTACAAAATACTTATAATACCACTAAATTACCACCTTACATTTCATAATGGCTTCCTCCTTATTTAGTTCCATGTGATCATACCATCCCTCTAATTAAAGATATCACTAAAATTCCTCCTACATGTAATGCATACAAATCTTCTTACATAAAATATGATTTCACATGTGATGAATATTGAGTGGCCCAATTATTTCAAGATACTTTTACAACGTCTCCCCTAAAATTTAGTGATTTAGGTGAATCCACCTCTAATTCTCCCTTATAAATAAATGCATGCACAATTTCCAAAACATATGATGATAATTATAACATGGCCCAAGCTCAATCACGATACTTATATATAAAATACTATAAAAATACATTAACCAAAATACATTCCCTAAACCATGATGTCCATTTCATTCAGATATCAACTAATATTAAATAAGAACTTGAAGGTCATGTATCTCCCATTAATCCTCCCCTATTAGACACACCATGGGTACTTGAAGAACTCTCAACTCCAAAACCTTCTACACTTTTAACACAACAAAACATTTTACAACCCTTTTATTCCCTTGATACCATCGATGATATCCAAAAAATACAACTAAAAATTCATATATGATACCAACTAACACACCTATCATCAATCTAATTGACACCACTCAACCTCACACCCCTCAAATTGAAGCTACAAATGAAATTATCTTAAACACTAAATCCATAAATGTATGACAAATACATTGTGAATATGATCGTCATGGTAATAAAATCATTGATCTCAAATTAGATGTCGATAACTATGGAGCATTTCCCGTGCTCCCTAGTGATGAAGCTATAATTGAATTATTCCATGGTAGAGAACCTTAGCTTCCTTGATAACATCATAAACTTGGAAAATTCAAACAAAAATATCCATATTTTAAATATTTAATTGCTATTGTGGATCCTAAACAAATCCTATTTCTTCTCTTCCTGATACTCCATATCATTTCCAAGATGGAAATGCTATGCTCATTAAAGAAACCACAAAAATATAATATGGTACACCAACATATCCTTGACCTATCACTGTCTATAAAAAACTCACCCCAACATAGCATGATAACCTTAGATTATTATTTGAAAAGTATCATGAAAAATTTGCTTGGTCATATAAAGATATATAAGGTATTAATCCTAGCATCATCATACATAATATCATCAATTACACAAATGCAAAACCTATTAGACAAAAATAATAAATTTTTTTAGCTTATGTCACAAAAAAATCATTAAGCTTTTAGATGCCAAATTCATTAAACTTGTTGACTACTCAGAATGGGTATCAAACATTATTCCCATTCATAAAAAAGTCACCATGGTCATTTACATATGCATTGATTTTCATAATATTAACCTAACATGTTGAAAAGATAACTTTCCCTTACCTTAAATAGATGTTATAGCCGATCCCACTACTAGATATGAAATTTTATCACCCATAGATGGTTTCTCAAGCTATAACCAAATTCACATAGCTCCTAAAGACCAACATAAAACAACATTTACTGTAGAATGGGTCACTTATTATTACATCAAAATGAATTTCGGTCTTAAAAATGTTGGAGCAACCTATCAACATGTAATGACCCACATTTCCCATGATCTTATACACAAAATAGTGGAAACTTATGTCGATGATCTCATGAAAGTTGTATAAATCACCTCACTAAACTAGCTATCATTTTTTATCAACTAATCAAATATAAAATTGGACTTAACCCATAAAAATATGTATTTGGAGTTACATCTAGTAAACTTTTAGGTTTCTTAGTCTCTCTTCAAGGCATTGATGTTGATCAGGCCAAAATAAATGCTATCATCAACATGCATATTCCTTACTCCATTCTTGGCATACACACTTACCTTAAAAAACTTGAGACAATTTTATGGTTCATCCTAGAAATGGCTTACCATATATACTCTATCAATTCCTTTCTCAAAAAAGGTAATGCTCTAGAATGGATAGATTCATGCCAAAAATATTTTGATAATATGAAAGAATATTTGCTTCATCTTCCTACTCTTCAACCACCTTGAAAAGACCACCCCTTAATCTTATATACCTCCTCTACCCCATATCAGTTAGGGAATTCTTGTCCAACAAGATGATATTGGTAGAGAGTATACTATTTATTACATCAGTCAAGGACTCATTGATTATGAAAAATGTTATACCAAATTAGAACGTGATTGCCTTATTATCTATTTCTCTATTGAAAAGATCTATCATTATATGCTCTACTAGACCACTTATTTCATTATTCACTCTAATCCACTTTGCCATTTCCTCTCCAAATCATTCTTACCTAGGGTTAGAATTATCAAATGGATGGTCCTCTTGATGGAATTTAACATTAAAATTATTATACTAAAATTTTTGAAAGGACAAGTCATCACCGACCAACTTGAGGCAACACCTTTACTAGATATAAACCACATTCAAGATGATCTCCCTAAAGACAACATTCTTATTATTGAAGGTATTAACCAAGCTATCTCTCTCAAATATTATTTTCATAATTTCACTAGTGATCTAGAAGTAAATAATCAAGAAGATACCAATATCACTCCTAATAATATTAAACCTAAAGTAGTTATCAAAGAAGTACCTGAAGTTACCATTGATTTACATGAAAACACCTAAAAACTCTACTTTTATGGTGTTAAATGCCTCTAAGGAGCTGGGAAAAGATGTAATCTAATAAGTATACATAATAATATCATATCTTTAACATTTAGATTAACTTTTCATGTCACTAATAACATGGCCAAATATGAAGCTCTAATATTAGGCATGAAAGCCACACTCAACTTAGATATCCCATAGCTACATGCATTTAGTGACTCACAACTTATCTACCACTAGTTTAATGGTGATAATCAATGAAAAATAAAAAATCTAATCACATATCATATAATAGATACAACACTTTCCAAAGAATTTTCCTCAATTGAGCCAATTTTAAGAGATAAAAATACCATAGTTGATTCTATTGCTTCATCAATGGATTTATTTCACCCTCATCAAGTAATTAATTATTACCAATTTCTTATCCAAATGATTTTCTCATCTATCACATTAAAGTTGTCATTATTCAATAAAGTCCATGACATAAAAATATAATTCAAATTTTTGAACATCAAATTTACCCTCTAGACATGGATTCTTGTAAAAAGACTCGAATACATAAATAATATTTCATGTATGTATTTTGATATAATACCCTTTACTATTATAATGTAGAAGGAACACTGCTCTATTTTTTAATGCAAGAAGATTTTCCTATTCTCCTAGAATAAAGACTTGGTGGCATTTATGGTGGTCACTATAGTGGACATGATACAACCTACAAATTGTTATGTATGGGTTAATTTTGGCTTACAATATAAAAAGATGCTATTAATTTTGATAAAAAGTGTAATCCTTGTAAACTCCATGATGATCTAATCCACTCACCACTAATTGAGCTCCAAACAATGGAGTCTCCTTGGCCATTGTCTATGTGGGGATTAGACCTCATTGGTAAGTTACCTTAGTCACAAGATGGTCATGTTTTTATATTACTACTACTAATTATTTTATCAAATGTGTACAAGCCATGCCTCTTGTAAATTTCATGAGAACCACAATTTCAAAATGTATCTTTAACCAAATCATTTATGATTTTGGAGCTCCCCATACCATTATCTTTGATAATGGTAGAAATTTAAAAAAAAAGGACATGGACATAAAATTTCCCACAAATTTTCCATACCTTACCATTCTCAATGTAATATCCAAGAAGAGGCTACTAATGAAATTATACATAAAATCTTACAAAAGACTATTCAAGAAACTTGTACTAATTAGCATCTTCATCTATATCCCATAATTTTGGCTTATCATACTAATATACATACTACCACTAGGGTAACACCATTCTCACTTGTCTATGGTTTTGAATTAATATTACCTTTAGAAGTTGAACCCCCATCCTTACGTATATCTCTTCATGGTATAATTCCTAATGACTAATTACATGAATCTCATCTTCATGCCTTAGACTTTCTTGATAAAGACTGCTTGGATTCTTTACAACATAATCACCAATATAAGGCTCGTATGGCTAAATAACATAATAAAAAGGTCAAAGTCCATAAATTTAATGTTGATGACTTAGTCCTAAAATTAGATTACACACATGATAAAGAAGGAAAATATGCCCAAAAATGGTAGGGCCCTTAATAAAATACATTATTGGTCCAAGTACTTATCATCTACAAAATAATGAAGGCCATGTTTTCAAAGAACCCATTAATGCAAAATTTTTGAAAAAATATTTTACTTAAATATATTCCTTCTTTTTCATAATTATATATACTATCCTACTAACCCTTCTTGAAATATTTATCCAACAATATCTCATGTTCAATAGCTTATTTTATACACAAACCTTAGTCCCCCTTTTTATTCCTTTGGTTTCTATTTTCATTTAAATCATGAGTTGCACTATAATACTATGGATAGGACCCAATTTTCCTCATGAATATATTTTCTTTCATACATCCATTTTTCATGCTTTTTCCCTTTGATCATAATTTTGTTATTTTATAAACCTTTTTCATACTTGAGTTTTTCTTTTGTGAGTTATAGTGTAAGACCATGGATAAGACCAAATATTCCTAAAAAATACCGTTTTCACATTTTACACCTGCTTAGGTTTATTTTTTATGAGTAAACAAAAATCTTAGAAACAATGCTCTCTAATTCCTCTTTCTTAGTAACCAAGTTTAAAGTTTTCAAATGATAGTCACTTTAGCACCCATGTTTGGTTCTCCAAATATGTATGGAAGAAGAATATAAAAATCAATCAAAAATATAAAATTCAAATCATAAAAAAAGGCCATATAAAAATACAAAAGTAAATATCACATAAAAAGACATGATTCATAACACATATCCTATTCCTAATTGAATCTCAAACTCCATAGTTGGCCTCATAATAGAGCTAAGGTCTATTAGGGCACAGTAGGTTAATATATTGGGATATGAGAATTCAAAATTATCTATAGTGCTACCTACTTTCTCATGTAAGTACCCAATATTTATATTAAATTGATGTCTTTTTAAGGGGTCTTGAGGAACATGAAGCACATTATGGGAAGGTAGGTCTATTTTAATTTTCATTCATATAGCCTTCATGGGATGATATTCATACTTAATTTGATAACACAATATTTGTGTGTTTAAGAGAATTTCTTTAGAGTCCTTAATATCAAAAGTCCTCTTATTTTAATAAACTAAATTTTAGTGTCTTAACTTCGATAAAGAGTTTATAAACCTTGATATTTCCTACATCTCACCCACTACCCACTTAATTCCCCCATTGATAGATAAGTTTCAATCTAAATCTATTTCCCCACTTCTATATTCCCTCTTCTTCATAGTTTAAAACATGTTAGCACTACTTTTTTTTGGTTTTATCTATCTTTAGAACAAAATAGTATGCTTGAGTGACTATGGATTATTTTTTTTACTCCATTTCTTTACATTTCTAAAATTTCATCTATTTCATTTAAAAACTTTTAAACATTTGTTTACATTTCTTTTTATAGATAACTACATCCATTTATTTATTTATTTACTTTTTCCATTGTTGAGTGAGTTTATATTGTTACTTCTCACTCCTTAATAGAGTTTTACTTTTTCTTTTCCATATTTGTCTAAATTTTGGTTTGTTGATCCTTTATACATTGTTGTTAGAATTATCATACTACTTTTACATGTCCTTGGTTTGATTTATTTTTCCATTTTTCTTACCCAATTTACTCTAATTTTAGATTGGTCATTTTGGTCCTAACTTAACATTTATCACCCTAAATTACCACATGTCCAAGTACATCATGCCTAAACATTTCAAATATCTTGAATATCTTGAATTTGTTTGTTTTTTGTTTAAGTTTTGTATCTTTAAGGTTTGTCCAAAGTAGTCTCTGCATCCTCCATGATCAAAACTAAAAACACAATAGACAACCTTTCAATGATAAAGGTAAGTCAAGGTAAGTATATATTACTTGTTTATTTCATTTATTTCCTTACTTGTCATCTCAATTATTACTCTATCCTATAATTTATTTAGTTCAACATTGTTTGTTGTTATATTCTTTTCTCAAAGCACTATCCCATGTTACAACTATGTGACACATGATGAGATTCAAGTGGGGCATATATACACACACAATATTTTTAAACTTTATCAATTATTTATGTTTTCTCTCTTGAAAGAACCCATCGAGTATTAACCTCTCTAAGTGCATTCCTTAACAGGTGCACCAAGAAAGGGGTGGGTAGGCCTTTGGTGCTTCACAAGATTTTTGTTCCCTATACCTCCACCTAGAAATAATATAAATCCCTCTTATATGTTTCCATAGGATTTTAAACCTTCCTTACATTCCTTTCCAAATAATTCACCACCTTAAATATCCTCTACCTAAGCCAAAACCCCTTTTACTAGTTATCGAATGTAGTCCATTGGGGCTTAGTTATAAGGATTGAGCATATTATGGGACTAAGTTGGCCCAACTAAATTAGTTTGAGACCTAACTATTCTATTTCTTAACTAACTAGGTTGATTGGGTTGACTGGATCGACTAAAATCCTAGAAAGAATTAGAGTTAGATCAAGTTATATATACACATATTTTACCCCATTTCCAATAGCGAGAATCATTCATTTGACCTTATTTATTTTCTTATCCACCATTCTACTTGAGGAATCATTACTTAGGATTTAATACTACTTATATAATAATATTGTCTTGTGAAAGTGTCTTTGAGGCATATGAGAAGTCTTGTTGCCTAGAGCTGACCTACTTTATGATCCTTATGAACCACAACAACCTCTTGTAAAGCACCATTGGCCAAGGGAGAAGTTGAGGCTCAACAAGTTTGTCTTCAATATAATTATTCCTAATTATTAATTTTCTATTGTTATTAGATATATTTGCATGTATAATGGCTTATGAATATATTATCTCTCTATGCTTAGGATTACCTCTACATTCACCTGAGTAGGAATATTATTTGCATGTATATTGTTTATGTTTATCCCCATTGGTGCCACAAGCTTTAATGAACACTAGATTAGATATAATTTACTTTGTTATTATTTTGAAATACCAAGACCTAGCTAGGTTTATTGTGTGGTGTTGCTTGACTACAGACTTTAGAACCTTCTCTAGCCATGTCATATGATAAGAGAACCTTAGGTAGGTTTGACATATACATATTGGTCATGACCCTGATTATTAATGTATTGATAGAGGTATAGTTAGATGATTTATCTCATCTAATCTAGGATTGATTTGTATATTAGCTTCACTTTTACTTGTATATAGAAGACATGCCTATCACCTATGTTACTAGTAAAAAACTATCAAAGTTTATTCTTAATCATATTAATTTTTTGCTATGGTATCCCATCAATTATCATCTATGATTATGGAAAATCCTTCAAGAACAAATATGCCAATACCCTTTTTAAGCATTTCCATATCTAACTCAAATGTTCCACACCTTACTACACATAAGGTAACTTCCAAGCTGAGGAAATTGATTAAACTATAATCAAAATTGTCAAAAAGATTACCAATGACGCTGGTCATGATTGACACCTACAATTATATCCTATACTATGGGATTATCAAAAAAGTATATGCACTCCAACTGGTGCCACTCCATACTCATTGGTATTTGGTGCCAAATCCTTAATTCCCATTGAGATCAAGTTACCCTATTTACAATTTCCTTACAAGGTCTCATTGATGAAAAATAATATAGGGATGTATGACTTCAAGAATTAGAATTACTAGATGAAAAATGAATTAATGCCCTCAATCACTTGAAGACCTATTATAATTAGATATGAAATCAATACAAAAAGAAAGTTAGGCCAAGGGAATTTGAAATTGGTGATCTAGTACTCAAGGAGAATGAAATGAATACTAATGCAGATCTAGATAAGAAAGGAAAGTTTAAGTCAAATTGGCTTAGATCATGTGTTATCATTACCAAATATAGTTTAAGAGATTAAAAATAGATACACATGATGTCTATGAGATGGAAAAGATGATGAAAATCATGCAACTAAAAATGTTTTATACCTAAATCATGTCCATACCATCACATCAATAAAATATAAAAAATAAAAAATTATCCAATGTTGAAAACTAGTATTTTGGCACCTTGAGCAAGCATGATGATGAAAACCAATTTTTGACATCACCTATGAAATAATACATTTATAAGTATCTCATATTTCATACGTCATATATTTTGGGGAAAAGAAACCTTTCTTTTATCATTACATCATCCGTCTCCATAGACATATACATGTCCTATGCTATCATAACTATCATCCTTCATCCCCATTTCCTAGCTTTGACCTTGGTCAAGTTATGGACCAAAATAATGCTTTGGAAACATTTAGTTTGACCAAAAGCACATCAATTGAATATAAATCTTGAGAAGTTACACTCTAGTTAAATAAACATCATACAAGTGGAATAAAACAATACAAGATGCATCTAAACTAGTTACATGATGTTATCTTTGAATAATCCATCTTGAGCTTGCCTCTTACCTACCCCTCTCATCATCCTATCTACTATCTTATTCATTAACCCATATAATGATTGGTCCTCACTTATTTGGTAATTGGAAAAAAACTTTCCTTTGCCAAATATACCAAGTATACTATAAAATTCTAACATAGCCTCTCATCATTTTGTTACAAATCCTAAGAATCCTTATCCTTATTTATATACATGTGCTTGTACAACAATTCATTATGACTTTATTATATAAGTGCATGTATAACATATATCATTACTTGTGGGAAAAAAATACAAGGAAAATTGAGTCCTGATTTGTTCACCCATCCCAAGGATTTTTGACAAAGACAAGTGACAAGATATTGATCATTTTGTGTGTTAATTTTTTTCTCTATTGTTTGGTGATTGTCATGTATATATCTTTTATTTTTTCATTAAATGTATTTATTAAGATTTTAGTGTTTATATTTTATTAGATGTTTGTATTTTTAGTTATCTATGTATATTTTTAAATATCATTGTTATCTAGTTATTATTTTCTATCTTTTTATCTTATCTTATGAAATAACATAATGAAAATATTTCATCTTGTTTCTTCATACCAATGGTGCATTATGCTACATGATAATTATACATTTTGTTTATAATATTTCAATTTTCATGTTATCCCTACATGAATTACAACAAAACATCATCATGGTTACACATATCATGGTGTATACTACCTAGTGCTAGATTAAGAAGGATTGATAAAAAAAATATAGCTCAAGATTGACTAACACAATAGCCTACATCATCATCACCCAACAACTAGTCATCATATAAAAACTCATTTCTCATCCATCCTAAGCATTTATCACCGTTATAATAAAATACAATGTATCACATCAATCCTCTACATCATTTACTCATGACACATTTTTTATTTCTCATCTATATATCTAACATGATACATCATTATGAACACTAATCAAATCATAATCTAACATCATGACAATGTAATCAGCTACATAAGCTAACATGAAAATTTAAAAGGCATGAAAATTATCATAGTCATCATAAATATTAATATACACATCATAAAACAACATAAAAAATCCATTTAATCATACTCATATAAATCACAACATCATATCATGTAACATCTATTTAAACATTTCACATATCCATAACTACCATCTCTAATCATAAAATATAATTAAACATATCTAATGTTAT